>CM062643.1:2940416-2966738 GCA_025617555.3 Puccinia polysora | reverse complement strand
AATTGCTTTGTTGATTTGCAATCAATTGCTTCATTGATTTGCAATCAATTGCTTGGTTGATTTGCAATCAATTGCTTTATTGATTTGCAATCAATTGCTTGGTTGATTTGCAATCAATTTCTTCATTGATTTGCAATCAATTGCTTGGTTGATTTGCAATCAATTGCTTCATTGATTTGCAATCAATTGCTTGGTTGATTTGCAATCAATTGCTTCATTGATTTGCAATCCATTGCTTGGTTGATTTGCAATCAATTGCTGCATTGATTTGCAATCAATTGCTTGGTTGATTTGCAATCAATTTCTTCATTGATTTGCAATCAATTGCTTGGTTGATTTGCAATCAATTGCTTCATTGATTTGCAATCAATTGCTTCATTGATTTGCAATCAATTGCTTGGTTGATTTGCAATCAATTGCTTCATTGATTTGCAATCAATTGCTTGATTGATTTGAAATCAATTGCTTGATTGATTTGCAATCAATTGCTTGATGGATTTGCAATCAATTTCTTGATTGATTTGCAATAAATTGATTGATTGATTGAGCAATCCATTTGCATTTGATTGATTGAGCGATTCATTTGAATTTGATTGAGCAATTGACTTCTAATTGATTTTTCAATTGATTGCTAATCAATTTATTATTGATTGGTTCATTTCAGGACAAGACTTAGTGAGTGGAAATGCACTTGGCCCATTTAGCAATGACACACTTTTCTTAGTGGCTAAAGCATCTCTCATCAATGTTGAGGTCATGGGTCCAAATCCCATAGTAGGCAACAAAACTTTGGCTTATAAAACTGCCACTTCCCTCAAAAGTTTATACAATGAATTGAATCCCTTCTTGAGCCTCACCCCAATCACAGTATACGGTTGGGAGGGAAAAAAATGGGAGGAGAAGGTTTGACAAACATACAGATACATGGAAAGAATGGGGCTTGAAAACCTCAAAATGTTATACAATGAATTGAATCCATTCTTGATCCTCACCCCAATTGTAGTATGTGGATGGGCGGAGATGATTTGAAAAACACACAGAGACAGGGCACGAATAGGGCTTGTAAGCATTGGCTAAAGAGCAAAAGTTTGGATTGATAGTTCTGGAATTGATTCCTCATCTGTTTGGATGAAAGGGTCAGCCTACCTTCATTTTATTCTTGAATTCATTTGCCATCAGGAGATAACCATTGACCTTAGAGGATGGAGGTTTGCCAACTTGTGTTTTGTTTTTTGACCCAAAGCAAGTGTAATAATTAGAGGGAATTTTGAGCCAGTTTCCCAGGATGATGTGATCAGCTCTCTTGAGCTGAATTGAGCCTCTGAAAGCCAATGGAGGCGGATTTTTTTTGTAGAGTTCATTGGGGATGTTTGCTTTGGTGCATTGGATTTTTGTGTGGACTTGCAGGGGGATGTTTGCTGAGGGGCCATTTTAAAAGAGTAGTATGGATGAAGGGATGAATCAATGAGAGCAATAAAGCAATGAGAGTGTTGAATTGATGAGAGTGTTGAAGCAAAAAGAGAAATCAAGTGATGAGAGTGATGAAGTAACAAGGGGATGAGAGATGAAGCAATGAGGGTAACAATGAAGAGATGAGAGAAACAAAGTGATGAGAGCAATGAAGTGAAAAGAGTGATGAAGTGATGAGGGGATGAGAGATGAAGAAATGAGGATAGAAATGAAGAGATGAGAGTGATGAAGTGATGAGAGCAATGAATCAAACTTTTAAAATGAGGTTGGAGGTAGAATTTTTCCAATGAGGTTAGAATTTGAGGCCAGGGGGGTATGATGTGGACTGATGTGTGGTTGAGGCAGTGAAATCCTTTAAATATTTTATTTGAAAAAAACAATTTATTTTCAGGTAACTCTGACACGTCTGATGGGAAATAAGTGGGATTTTTTGATTTTTAATGGAGGGTTTGAAATGGAAAATTTGGGTTGAAACCCACCATTAACAAATGGTGGGTTTTCTTAAATCTGATAGATCCTAATAAATAAATATATCAATAAATCAATAAATAAATGAAAAACTAAATGAATAACTAAATAAAGAAATAAATAAACCAAAAATAAACAAATAAATGAATAAATAAATAAATAAATAAAAAATAAAAACATAAAATATATTAGAAATAAAAATATCAAATAAATATATATAAATAAAAATAAAAATAAAAACTTGAAACCACATACAACCATTCACAACTCAAAAAAGGTTGCGTGGCGCGGTTTGCAACCCATTTTGATTTGTGAATGGGTTGTGCAGGGTTTCAAATTTAAAGTTGTGCTAAACTCTCTCATGATCCCTCAATGGTAGGATCTTCTATTCTTTCTTCTCTCTTTGGAATTGATTCTAGTTTTTTAGACATAAAGCCTCTTATGAGACCCAATACTATTTCTTTTCTTTTTTTAAAGATATTATTTCAAGAAGCTTTTTTGAGAATTTGCCCCAATTTGGTAAACATTTTTTTTCTTCTTTCCCTTCAAATGCCATTAGTAACCCCCCCTCAATAAAGTTCCTATGAGACCGACCAAAAAAAAGCTTGGATGGAGCATAGACAAGCCTAAGTTGGAGTAGCTCAGCAAGTTTAGGTTGGGCCAAAGTTTGTCTTGGCCAACATCCAAGCCAATTGGGCACACCCATCAAGATTGATGGAGTAACAAGAGGGTTGGGGGGGGGGGTACCAAAATCTCAAGGCCTTGGCCAAGTGGGACTTGGATGTGTTCCAGAATCCTCTGCCTCACCAGATTTGGAGCTCAAGCTAGATGTAGAGATTTGAAAACTGGCTGGGTTACTGTACCAAGTAGGAATTATGATTGGGAGCGTGATCAGATTGACTTTACCCCCCCCCCTGGGGAATTTTTCAAGCCTTCAAGTTTTAATATCATGTTAAAGATGACCTTCAGTTTTTTTTTAATGAAAAAAATAGGTTTGAAACTGAGAAGTTTTGGAACTGAGGGGTGGGTGGGTGGGAAGATTGGTGGACAGAAACAGTGGAATTCTGGAGGCCAAAATAACAAGAAAAAAAAGAAAAAACAGAAAAAAAATGTTTGGGGAGAAAAGGGAGTTCAAGATTTTGTTTTATTTAGAAAAAGATGGAAATTTAAATATTTAAATTGAAAGTTGAGGATTACTAATTTTTTTTCTATTTATTTATTTATTTATTTTTTTATGGGGGGGGTTTAGAGTCCTTCAAAGGACTAATACTTTACCTTATTGAGTCAAGATCACCTTTGTCTCAGTCTTGAGGGTAAAAGTGAAGCAGAAGAAACCATCAATGAGGAAGAATATGAATCCCCCCCAAAAAAAGAAAAAAGTGAATAATCATGGTGAAAAAAAAGGCTGCACCTTCTCGCAGGTGTGGCACCTGGAACTTTTTTTTTGGTTTGGTTTTGAATTTGGGAAAAATCTGTTTTTAACTTGGGTAGGAACCTGAGAAAAATGTTTTGTACCAGTTCTTGATTATTCCAAGTAATCCTAATTCATACATGGAATACAGAAGATATGCAATGATGGGTAATTTCAATTCTGTGTAATAAAAAAATTTGAGTATACCATCAAGACAGGTTGTTTTATTTTTATTATGTATTAGATTTAATATAATTTGAGTTGTTGCTGTCAAATTTTGTTGATTATGAATATTTTCATCAATTTAATGTTCAAAAGGGAAAAAAGGATGTTTTGAAAATAATGTGCTTGTTTCATTGATTTGAATACATATGTTTGTGTTGAAATTTTTAATTCTTTCATGAATTTTCATTTGAATCATTCATTGCTTGATTGCATTGTTTTGTTGTTAGTCATTTTTTTCCTGTTAATGATAATTTTGTTAGTTTTTGAACTCTGATTGGTGTCAATCCAAGATAAAATGGGTTCATGTTCATTTGAACTCAGTTTCGGTTATTTATGACTTTATGGTTTTATTTTTTTTGATGTTTTTTATTTTTGATTGATTCATTTCTTTCATTGATTTTTTTCCTTTTTTCAATTTTTTCAGCTGTTTTTTTTTTTCTTTTTTTAATTTTTGTTGGTTTTTTTTAATTTTTTCTTTTGATTTTTTATTTATTTATTTATTTTCTTAATTTTTCTTAATTTTCTTAATTTTTCTTAATTTTTCTTAATTTTTCTTAATTTTTCTTAATTTTTCTTAATTTTTCTTAATTTTTCTTAATTTTTCTTAATTTTTCTTAATTTTCTTAATTTTTCTTAATTTTTCTTAATTTTTCTTAATTTTTCTTAATTTTTCTTAATTTTTCTCTTAATTTTTCTTAATTTTTCTTAATTTTTCTTAATTTTTCTTAATTTTTCTTAATTTTTCTTAATTTTTCTTAATTTTTCTTAATTTTTCTTAATTTTTCTTAATTTTTCTTAATTTTTCTTAATTTTTCTTGATTTTTCTTAATTTTTCTTAATTTTTCTTAATTTTTCTGTTTTTTTCTGTTTTTTTCTGTTTTTTCTGTTTTTTTCTGTTTTTTTCTGTTTTTTTCTGTTTTTTCTGTTTTTTTCTGTTTTTTTCTGTTTTTTCTGTTTTTTTTCTGTTTTTTTGTTTTTTTTCTGTTTTTTTTCTGTTTTTTCCGTTTTTTTTCTGTTTTTTTCTGTTTTTTTTTCTGTTTTTTTTCTGTTTTTTTTTCTGTTTTTTTCTGTTTTTTCTGTTTTTTTCTGTTTTTTTCTGTTTTTTTTCTGTTTTTTTTCTGTTTTTTCTGTTTTTTTCTGTTTTTCTGTTTTTTTCTGTTTTTTCTGTTTTTTTCTGTTTTTTTCTGTTTTTTCTGTTTTTTCTGTTTTTTTCTGTTTTTTTTCTGTTTTTTTTCTTTTTTTTCTGTTTTTTCTGTTTTTTTCTGTTTTTTTTCTTTTTTTTTTCTGTTTTTTCTGTTTTTTTCTGTTTTTTTCTGTTTTTTTTTCTGTTTTTTTCTGTTTTTTTCTGTTTTTTTTCTGTTTTTTTCTGTTTTTTTCTGTTTTTTTCTGTTTTTTTCTGTTTTTTTTCTGTTTTTTTCTGTTTTTTTTCTGTTTTTTTCTGTTTTTTTCTGTTTTTTTTCTGTTTTTTTCTGTTTTTTTCTGTTTTTTTCTGTTTTTTTCTGTTTTTTTCTGTTTTTTTTTCTGTTTTTTTCTGTTTTTTTCTGTTTTTTTCTGTTTTTTCTGTTTTTTTCTGTTTTTTTCTGTTTTTTTCTGTTTTTTTCTGTTTTTTCTGTTTTTTTCTGTTTTTTTCTGTTTTTTTCTGTTTTTTTTCTGTTTTTTCTGTTTTTTTTCTGTTTTTTTTCTGTTTTTTTCTGTTTTTTTTATGTTTTTTCTGTTTTTTTCTGTTTTTTTCTGTTTTTTCTTCACCCCTCTCCTTGTTGGCACAATGGACAACTTGGGTTAAGTTGTCCATCATTTTCACATTTTTTCCCCTGCATGCCTCCTCTACCAGTGGGGGGAGTTGCTTGGGAGTCAATTTTGCTGCAGTGGACAACTTATGCTAAGTTGTCCATTGTGCCAACAGTTGTCCCCCTGCAGGCCTCCTTTTCTGGCAGGGCAAGTGGTGCCAGGGTCAATCTTGCAGAAACCAACTTCCAGCATGGTGGAAAACTTAACCTAAGTTGTCCATTGTGCCAACAGGGAGAGGAGTGGTAAAAAAAACCAAAAAATAAAAATAAAAAGGGCAAAGTTAAATTTGCAACCCAGGGTCCCAAATGGGTGTGAAAGGTCATTTGCAGCCTATATGTGTTGTGAACAGAGGCTCACACCCCACATGAGTTTTGAAAATAAATAAATAAGTAAATTGGAAATAAATAAATGAATAAAATAAATAAATAAACAAATGAATCAAAAATAAATGGGAAATGTTAAATTTGCAACCTTGCAACCCCCATTGACTACCTAAAAGGGGTTGCATGGCGCAACAGAAATTCACAACCCAAAGCAAATGGCCATTTGGGGCCCATTTGAGTCGCAAATAGCCTTTTGTGACTCAGGTGGGTTGTGAATGGCAGTTTTCAACCCATTTTGGGTTGCAAACTGCGCCACGCAACACATTTTGGGTTGTGAATGAAAAAAAAAAACAATTTTTATATTTTCATTCACAATTTAATTAATTAATTAATTTTTTAATTTATTTATGGGTACCCTTTGTTTATTTGGGGCATTGTTTTTCTCATGCATCCAACCCTTTATTTCACACATTTTGATGTTGCTGCAGGGTCATGCTCCTTTGGTATTTCAAATACTTTATTTCAAAAAATTTTCAAGAATTCATTTTTTTAAGTCTTACTGCGCAGCCCTGTAGCAGGGGTTCTTAAACCAATAAACATTACCTTTGGTAATTTTGGAGCCATTAGAACCCCTTCAAAAATGCAATCAAAAAATGAAAAAATTTTGTAAAAACAAATTTTTGCATGGGTTTTTGGATCATCATTTTGGCTATTTTCATTGTTTTTTTTTTTTATTTTAGCTGCGATAAATTTTTACAAAAATTCAAAGAGTCTTCTTATATTTTTTTCATATTTTTTTGGATGTATCCTTTCACCTTAAAAAATTCCTTCAAAAAACACAAAAAATCAAATTTCTCTTTGGACATTTGAATCCTTTTCTTTTCCTTTTTATTTCATTTTTTGGGTAATTCAAGGTATAAAAAGCTAAAAACAACAATAAAAGAGCATTAAAATATATTTTTCAGATTTTTTGGATATATAATTTTATCTTAAAAAATTCCTTCAAAAAAGCAAAAAATTCAAAAAATTTAATTTTCTCATTTGACTTTTGGATCCTTATGTTTGCCATTTTGACTTATTTTTTTGGTGTTTCAAGCTTTGAGAAATGTGAAACAACTATTAAATAGATTTTTAATTTTTTTTTAGTATTTTTTGATTTCATTTTTGACCTTTAAAAATTCCATCAAAAAACCAAAAAATTTGAAAAATTCACTTTTCTCACTGGATTTTTGGATCCTTTTGTTTGCCTATATAATTGTTTTTTTTGAGTGATTCAAGCTTTCAGAATGTTGAATTTTAAAAAAACAAAAAAAAGCATTTCATTGATACTTTTTGAAGATCATCTGCATTCTTGCATACACCTTACAAGCTTCATTCAAAAAATTAAAAATAAAGAACAAATATGGATACAAATATTAAAATTTATTGAACTAAGATTGTTTTTATTTTTATACTTGATTCTTGTGGAGGGAAAAAACCTCATTACCAAGATCCAAATTTCTCTGAAAAATGGTTTTCCAAGATTTTGAATCCTTTTTCACAAAGCTTTTCCAAAGTGGATCTAACTTGCAAGCTGGCCAATGATCATACTTGAACTTGAATGAGACCATATCTTTGGATTCTTACAAAAGGATGAAGCAAATTGGAGAAGTTTTGGAATTTGGAGTGGGGGGGGGGAATTCAGAGGAAGATAATTGCAAGGCATTAAAGAAGAAAACAGAACCACTGGACACTTATATGTTTCAGCCAGAAGGAAACCATGGCATGTAATTTCATCCACATATTTATGGGAGCTGGGCCATAAAGGTGGTTCAGTTTCCTTCTTTCTTCTTAGAAAGGTTTCTTGGGATTATCATCAATCCCATACATGTCATTATTTATCTCACTGTTTCTCCTTTTTTTATCTCTCTTTTCTTTTCTTTCCTCTTTTACTCTCATGCTCATTTTTGAAATAATTTATGGGGTAAAACCAAGACCACTATATTTCATGAATGAAAAAAGAGTGCAAAGTTGGTTAGACTGTTTAGATGAGGTAAACAAAAAGGAATCAAAGAAAGGAAACCAACAAAGGCAATGGCTGATTTCAATCAATCAACCCGCAATCAATTCAGAAGACAATCATTCAAACTGGATAACATGAGGACTTATGGAAACAATCAGAACTGGAGCATTCAACCAATCAACTGAGCACTCAGAATTAGAATGCATACATATAAGGTTGGTCTTGAAGGATGGTTGAGACAGTCCTTTACCTGCTGGATGGGTGCAAGTTGTATTTCCGTAAATTAATTGCGTTAGTGTTGCATAGCTTGAGGAGTGTTGAATTAGATTTACCAGCTGTGTGATGTCTTGGCGCAATGGGAGTTGTATTTGGAATCGTGCAAGTGGGATGTATGATGAAAAAAATATGTTGAGAGATGAAGAATGGTTGAGATGAAGACAAGAAGATTCTTAGAATTTGATTTTTCATTTATGTGAATTTCACTGGAGTTCAGAGTACCATTGATTAAATTGATTTGATCTTATTATTGTTAACTTTAAAAGTACTAAAAGAACAGGTAAAATGTAACTGGGCTGTGTTGTAGTATTTTGATTATCAGACTGTTTAGTCATGGCTATCAGACTCCATAGTCATAGCATTTCACTTACCATTTCACTTAAACTGCTTATGCTAATTTTACCTTATTCATTTTGTACTCAACCACTTGTCAGCCTATTGTGTATTTACTCTATATAAACACCAGTGCTATCAATTGGAATTCATCATCTGTTCAGCCAACACATAAACCCAAGTGTCCTTTTCCTCCGGAGCTCAGGTCCATTATGCTTGATGTTACAAGCCCCTTTCACTCATTCTTTAATCCTTTCATCTCATTAGAGTTCAAGCTCTTTTTATATTTTACACGGTTAAAAGCCTATGCTCAACCTGAGCCAACCATCTTTCATTCAACTGGTTGCCTTCAATAGTCTCATCCAGAAATCGGTCTTCAACCCTTTTGGCAAGGGGGTGAGATGGGGATGAGCCTTGTCATTGACATTGATGCTCATACTATCCATCTGCTTTGACGGCATCAGCCATCAACTCTGATTGAACAATCAAGATAACCTAGCACAGCTTTATCGTTGTTGATCGATTGGACTCTGAGGATGACACGCCTCCCCGTTCCTACCCATCAAACTCCAATCATCATGATCTCAAGCTGATCAGAAAGCTTGACAGACTTTGAGCTCGTCGTCGCGCCTTCCTATTGAACGGACCCCCCTCTTGTGAATGTCAACAAACCAGTTAGCCACTCTCAAGTCTCAGAACCAAGCCATAAATTTTGCTCACTATCGATCAAGTCTGAAGAAGAACCCAGAGATTGTCAATCGATTGGAGAAGGTGTGGAACAACTTCAAACCAATTGAATACAATCTTGGTGCTCAGTTGAAAGCTATCAAAACCTTTGAAGCCAAAGCGGTCACCTTGGCCACCAAAGCCTCCCAGAAGATTGATGAGGAACTCAAAGCTCTCAATGCAACCCTTCAAAACATCCAAGGTGCTTGTCCGTTCGAGTAATTGACGCTCTTGGATATTGACAAGGCCAAACCTCAAATCGCTCAGACGGTCAAGACTATGGTCAAGAAAGGAAAGTGGACGGTTGAGGGTTATAGCGAGAGGTTTGGTAACCCCAAAGATCATCCTCATCTAGAATGGGCTTGAATCTATTGCTTGAGCTTGGACGTTCTCACTCGTTTTGCGGCGCTTCCCATTGGCCTCATGAATTCAAAATCCAGTACTCATGATTCTTCTTGCTCTCAAAAAATGCGGCATTGATCAATGGAAGGTCTGTGGCCGCTCCTCGATTGCAAACGACATCATACTCTGTTGGACATGATTGGACAATCGACCAATGAACTCAAATTTGCCATTTGGACGCGAGAACAATGTGAGCAGCTGCTAAGTAAACTCACTAGAATTGCAAGTTATCATCCAACTCAATTTGGTCAACTTTTCTACTGTTGGTCCAACCGGAGCACTCTGCAACTTTTACAAGCACCATTCATCTCCCCACTCATCTTGTTGACCATCTTCTTCTCCTTTATGTTGTCACCAGCATTCTTCATTCTGCCAACTCAACCTGATCACCATCAACCTCAAAATTGCGTCAGTTAGTCCTCGGAGGATTGGTCAGTAGTTTGCCTGCTGCGTTCACACTTTACCTACACTTTATTTTCTTCATCAATCATCCATCAATTTTCACAATCATTCCAGTATTCAACTCCGAAAATCAAACAACTCAGTTTTATCAATTCTACACAATCAAATCCAACCTTGAACAAAATCAACACATTGTACAAGTCAATCACATTTGAACTGAAGAATTTTCCAGCAAATAGTAGATATCATACTTAAAGATAGCAGTTAAATTCAAATATGCCCCAGGAAGTTTACTAGTCAATCAGCTCATCTTGTTATCAGTCACTAACCTGTATGTAGAATAATTCCAACAGTTGGTAGAACATAAAGTTAATTGAAGAAAAAGAGTTAGATTCATTTCAGACAGTAACTTACTCCAGTGCAAGTCAAGCGGGTGTGTTAGAATTTGATTTTTCATTTATGTGAATTTCACTGGAGTTCAGAGTACCATTGATTAAATTGATTTGATCTTATTATTGTTAAATTTAAAAGTACTAAAACAACAGGTAAAATGTAACTGGGCTGTGTTGTAGTATTGTGATTATCAGACTGTTTAGTCATGGCTATCAGACTCTTTATTCATAGCATTTCACTTACCATGTCACTTAAACTGCTTATGCTAATTTTACCTTATTCATTTTGTACTCAACCACTTGTAAGCCTATTGTGTATTTAATCTATATAAAAACCAGTGCTATCAAGTGGAATTCATCATCTGTTCAGCCAACACATCAACCGGAGTGTCCTTTTCCTCCTGATCTCAGGTCCTTTACGCTTGACGTTACAAGCCCCTTTCACTCATTCTTTAATCCTTTCATCTCATTAGAGTTTGAGCTCTTTTTATATTTTACAAAGATAGTACAAATGATCAGCCCGCTAAAGGGGGGAGAGTTCTCCCGGAACATAAGAAGATGGGCTGGCTTGGAGTGAGACTTCATATTTGAAGTATTGACACTGTAGCTGGCATTCCACTTCACAGACAGAGAAAGGTATATGTCCGCGTCAGTCCAAGGCTGGGATTATTCCAAAATCCTCCCTTAATTCAATGCTCCAATGACTATTCACTAACATGATGTACCAGTCTAATCACCAAGTTTCTATAAGCGGCTTTTGTTAAGAAATAAGCAACCATCTCTTCTGATTGGATGAGTTGAATTTTAATTGCTGCCGCTTCAATATCTTCTCTCAGACCTTTGGTCTTTAGATCAATGAATTTTGTTTTAGAGTTGCATCCAAAATTTTTAACTTTATTGTCAAGACCCTTGTTATTGATGAGATGGATGCTAGGAGTGATTGGTTTTCTCCAGAGTTCTTTTATCAGGTGATTAATCCATCTACATTTGAGTTGTCCATTGTTTAGAGCATTGCATTTGGCTTCAGTTGACAAATAAGTGACTTTATGTTGTCTGCGACTTGTCCAATACAACTTTGAGCCTTGAAAGAAACAGATGAATCCAGATTGAGACCTTCTCATCATTGGATTGTCTGCCCAGGTGGAGTCACTATAGCATACCAGGTTGGGTGAGTCATTTTTCTTGGAGACGAGAAGAGATTGATCCTTTGTTTTTGCAAGGTATCCCCAAACCTTGAGTAATTTGCCCCAGTGATTGATACCGGGCTTCTCTGAGAATTGAGCAATTGAGGACACTGCAAAGCTGATGTCCGGACAAGCTAGTCCAGAAATGAAATTGAGTCTACCAATTGGAGATTGGTAGTTGAAATTGATTTTTCTCAATTCTTCTTGTTCTTCTTTGGTTTCTGGTAAGAGATGAATACCCGGAGTGCAAGGTGTACTAGAGATTGACTTAGACTCCAGGAGATTTGATTCCTTCAGCCATTTTTCAATGTGAAGAGGAAGGGCTAGTCTAACTGCGTTTTTTGTTCTTTCAACTTTCATTCCAAGTAGCGTGTTAGGTTTGTGACATGACAAGTTCTTGAACTTGTTGAGAAAAGCTTCCTTGAATTTATTCACATCTCCAACCAACAGAAGATCATCAACATGCACAAAAAGTGCTGATTGGCCATCTTTACCAATTTAAAGACATGGGTCCGCGTTGGAAGGGGTGAACCCTTAGAGTTGAATCCAATTTTTGAGCATCTCATACCAGTTTTTTGGCGCTTGCTTTAGTCCGTAGAGTGACTTATTTATCTTTAGAATTGGCATTTTCCTTTTTGAACCAACGGGACAACAGATGAAAACCTCCTCATCAAGTGGAGCATGTAAAAACACACCCTTGAAATCAAATTGCAGCATTGGAAGATATTTTTCAACAGCAAGAAGAAGGACGGCTCGGAGTGATGCGGCTTTACCAGTTGGGGTGTATGTGTTGAAGTAATTTATTCCATAGCTTTGACTGAAGCCCTGAACACACACTTGTGATTTATGAACCGGTTTTCCTCCGTGTGTGTTTTGTTTGATCCTGAAGGCATAGGTAACATTGAGGATGTTCTTTGGTTTGGGTCCTTTGTAGTTCTCCCAGACTTCAAAGTCTTCACAGGTACTTAACTCTTTTTCTAGCAATTTTGACCATATTGGATCCTTGAGCACCCCCTCAGGTGATGATGGAGTGTAGTTGCAATGATACCCATACCAATCAGGAGGCCGGATAGTAGATCAATCTCTCAGATTTCTTCCTGGATTGAGTTCAGCTTGAATGAGGTTGTCTTTGTTGCTGTTGACATCTGATTCTTCCAAGGAGCTTTCTGTTTTAATAATCCTTGTGGTATCTGGCTCATCGGCAGTGGAATAAGACTGAGTAGGATTCATTGATGGCTGGAGTTCATGAGGTATAATTTGAGATTGGTCTGAGGAAAAATCCAGAATAGAATTGATCAAAGGCAAAAACTTGACATTTTTCGTTTCTATAACTTTACCACTAGGAGTGAGTACTCAATAAGAGAGGAGTTTGGGTGCATACCCTAGAAGTTCACCAGGGACTCCCTTCTTGTCAAATTTTTGTTGCAAGTGATTACCAAGATTGAGATAGGTGAGTTTGGTTCCAATGGGTTTGAGATATCCAATTGGCAGGGATGTCCCGTGCATAGTTTCCCAAGGAACTAAACCATCAGCATTTGGAATTTGGTTGAGAGCAAGTGCGCAGCTTTGAATTGTCTCGTGCCATTAATTTTTGGGGATCTTTGAGGACAAAGGTGTTGCTCTGACTGATTTGGCAATGGTTCTGTTGGCTTGTTCTGCCTTTCCGTTGTTTTGTGGATGGTATGGCTTGGAAACCACTCTTTGAATTCCTTTCTCCTTGAAGAAATTGGTTAGGTCTTCATTGATGAATTCGCCTCCTCCGTCGCTGCAGAATTCTGTAGGAAAATAGTGGAGGTGATTGAATTTGTTGAGAAGGATAAACTTAATGATGTCAGGAGCGTCAATCTTGTTTTTCATAGGGATGCAGCTGATGTAACCATTGTGGCTGTCAACCAGTGTAAGAGAGTATCAATATCCGCCTTGAGCCATTGGAGAGATTGGGCCAATAAGGTTGGCATGGATCCTCTGAATTATCTGGTTGGCTTTGGTGGAGGTTTCTTTAAATTGGCTCTTGGTGATTTTACTTCTGTCACAGTTCTTGCAATTGAATGACCGTTTTACGGAGTTTGGGACAGATTCTTTGAGATAATTTTCAATCCTTGATAGACTGGCGCGACCTAGTTTGAGATGAAGATCTGTTATGTCTTCCAAGGTTGCGCTGAAACTTTGGTTGTCAGGGATGATGGCGTAAAGTAGGTTATTGAAGATCTGTCCTCGTAAGAAGAGTTTTTCTTTGAGACACATTTAAAATCAAGGTGGCAAGCTTAAGTTGTTGATTACAAGTTTTGCTCCCTTGCTCAGAAATACTCCCATTGATAGAAGGTTGATGCACACATCTGGGGTCCAGGCTGCATCTTGGAGGAGAATGGTTCCAACAGGCGAGGTGAGACAAGCTGATCCTCTACCCATGATGGACAGAAAAGCTCCTGGTTTTTGAGTTTTGATGACATTTGATCCATCTTCAGGGGTAAAAGTGTTGAAAACGCGCCTGTCAAGAATCATATGAATGGAGCATCCCAAGTCAAGAATGAAGTTGGAGGGAGCTTGCTGAGAAATATGTGAGAAGCAATGCAGAAAGGAGAAGAAGTTGGCAGTCTCATTGGGTTTTTTCTTTTCTGATTTTCAAGGCCTGAAATTTTTTGGTTTCAACTCAGGAAAATCAATCCAGCATTTGTCTTGGGGGTGGTTTTTCACTTCTTGATTGTGAACACCATTTTTGCATCAAGGATAGTTAAAGTACAGGTTGATATCAACTTTTGAGCTAGGAGAGATTTCTTTAATCTTGGCATCGTTCTTGTTTTTTTGTTGTGTTAAGTGATCCAGAACCCTTTCAACAAAGATTTCTTTGTCTCTGTGCATGATTTGAGAGTCCATGTTCTTGAGATTGGTTGGAAATTTGAATAGAATAAGATACGCCAGGATATTGGAAGGAAGTTCTATGCCAACTTTGGAGAGCTTGTTGAGATGCAGCCTGAAAGTTGTAACAAATCTCTTGATGTTATCTTCATTGAAGGGAAGATAGAGAAATCTATTAAATATCCTGGCTCTATTTGATGATTGCAATGAAGCAAAATAATTCTTAGTAGCCATCCAGATTTCTTGGGTGTTTCAAATGTTTCCTGGCTTGATGATAGTTGTGTGTGTTTCAGGTTTGAGTTTTTCCAGAAGGAATGGGGCAATGTCTTTGTTCATCTCTGGATCAAGTTTTTTACTTGTATCCGTATCTTCCATGATTTGAAGAATTCCTCAGATGTTGAAGAGGCTTTCCATTTTGCTTTTCCAGATTGAATAGTTTTCTTCATTGAGAAGAGGTATGGATTCGACCAGGGTTTTAAGCCTAATGGTTCTCATTGCGTTGTTGCCTCCTGGTCCTGGTGTGAATCTTTTGGTTATTGTGAAGAGCTTTGGCTTTTAAATGTGAAAGAATTCATGGGGTCAAACCAAGACCACTGTATTTCATGAATGACAAAAGATTGAAAAGTTGGTTAGACTTTTTAGATGAGGTAAACAAAAAGGAATCAAAGAAAGGAAACCAACAAAGGCAATGGCTGATTTCAATCAATCAACCCGCAATCAATTCAGAAGACAATCAGTCAAACTGGATAACATGAGGACTGATGGAAACAATCAGAACTGGAGCATTTGACCAATCAACTGAGAACTCAGAATTAGACTGCATACATATAAGGTTGGTCTTGAAGGATGGTTGAGACAGTCCTTGACCTGCTGGATGGGTGCGAGTTGTAGTTCTGTAAAGTAATTGAGTTAGTGTCGCAAAGCTTGAGGAGTTTTGAATTAGATTTACCAGCTGTGTGATGTCTTGGCGCAATGGGAGTTGTATTTTTGATTGTGCAAGTGGGATGTATGATGAAAAGAAGATGTTGAGAGATGAAGAATGGTTGAGATGAAGACAAGAAGATGGTACAAATGATCAGCCTGCTAAAGGCGGGAGAGTTCTCCCGGAACATAAGAAGATGGGCTGGCTTGGAGTGAGACTTCATATTTGAAGTATTGACACTGTAGCTGGCATTCCACTTCACAGAAAGAGAAAGGTATATGTTTGCGTCAGTCCAAGGCTGGTATTATTCCAACAATTTTCATTCCAATCGCTCTCATGTGACACACTCCAAACAACTCCCCACTCAGTCTTTTCATTCACTGTTATAAGTGGGTGTTCTATCATTCCTATTATTCAACATGCACTCATGTATCCTTCATTTTACCTAGTCTGTGACACCTCTTTCACTGTTTCTACCTGAGGACAGCGCTCAAGACTGGTGGAAGGATTCCTTTCCTCATCCTTCTACCATTCTCACACTGTGATTCTCCTCAGGTAAGATCTGTTTCTGTTTCTTTCTCTTTGTTTATCTCTGATTGACTAATATTGAAATTTATCCTTCTACCATTCTCAAACTCTGATTCTCCTCAGTCCAAACAGGTTATGAGCCCAGAGCTTCCAGTAAACGGATAAAAAAACAGACCATTCACCGTAGAAGGATATGGCATCTGTTGTGTCAATATCAATCTAAACCATTATGGAAGATGGTCCAAACAATCACCAGGTGCTTAAGACCCTGTAAATTTATCCTCTCAGTTCACCTGGATCTGACTCAAATTAACTCAATTTGTCTATGATAAAAAGGATCCACTTCCAAGCCTCTGTCCTTGGATATCTACTCAATAAAAAAAATCAAAAACTCAACACCAATACTTGGACCAGGGATAACTTAGCAGTATGCTTGGTCATAACAAGATCAATCAACCCTTCTAACTTCCAGATCATAAGAAAACATGAAGAAAGCGCCATTGGAATGTGGAATTCCCTTTGGGATGCCCATCAGGACAACTCTTCTGGTGGACAATTTTATTGGTTAAGGAAACTTCTTCTAAAAAAACTAAACAACAAAGTATGATAGAACATCTTGCAGAAATAATTTTGTATGGAGAAAAACTGGCATCTTTGATCACTCCTGAAAACCCACTTACTGCAGATGACCTGCAATCAACAGCTATTCTTCTTTCAGTCCCCAAAATGTGGTTAGGCTGTGTCTCAAGTATGATGAATGAGGAATTGGTCCCATCATCAAAACTCATTAATGCTCTTAAGCAGTAACATTTGAGAAGACAGACTCAAAACAAGGATCTACAGTATGTGAAATCCACAAAGCTATCATCAAACCCCTACAGACCAAAAGCCCACCAAGACACCACCCCTCAAAATACCACAAGAGTCTACTACTGCACAAACTGCAAGATCAAAGGAAACTCATTCTCCAGATGTCCCAAAGTTCTTGAAGCCCTTGCATACTCCAAAAGAAAAAAAAACCAGAAAAACAAACAAAAAACCTCAGGAAATCACAAGGAAAGAACAGCCAAAGCTGATCCAAACTCCAATAGAACCAATTAAAATGACTTCTCAGACTCTGAAATCATTGTTCACGCCAGATATGCAGCATGTAACCTGACTTGCACCTCTTTATCAAAAAGCAGTGATTTTAACTTGGAATCTGGATGCTAAACATCAATGAACACACACAAATGGAAACTAAATACACAAAAACAAAACTCAACCTCAATGCGCCTTGCCAATGGATCATCCATCAATTCTACCAGAGAAGGATTAATCTCCCTGCCAGTGGGCAAGATAAGAGCTCTGCTAGTTCCAAAACTTCAAGAACCTTTATTATCCATCTCAAGCATCTTAAACTCTGGATACACTGTAAATTTCACCTCCACTGAGTGAGAAATCCACCAAAACACTGCCACCAATGACTATCCACTCACTCCACTTCAAGGATACAGAAGAGGAAATTTGTACTACCTTCCACAAAAACTAGTGAGCCATCAAGAAAAAGTTTTTTCAACTATTTTGAAAATCTCTGATGACAGCCTTTTTGGCTATGACTGTAGGTACACCCATTTGAATTTAAAGTCCCTCCAAAAGTTCCTCAAGTCCACTGGGATCAGCTCCAAGGTCAACAATGAATTTGACATGCAGAAATGCAAAACATGCATCCAATCCAAAATTTCCAGGACACCGTTTCACTATTGTCTCAATCATCACTCAAGTACCCCAGGGAAAATCATACACTCAGATTTATGCAGTTTTGAAGTTAACTTGAGAGAAGGCTTTTGGGTATTTCATTACTTTCATCAATGATTGCTCAAAGGCTCTTTTTGACTATCCTCTATGCTACAAATGAGATAAATTTGAATCAATAAAGGCTTTTAAATCATTCTTCAAAACTCAATTCCATCACCCTGTTCTATCTCTTCAAAACAACAATGGCAGTGAATACGTCAACCAAAAACTCAAAGATTTTCTCTCTTTGAAAGGAATTCTTGACAAGCTGGGACCACCCCACTCACCTCAGCTAAATAGCATAGCTGAAAAATTAAACCGCACCATCCAGAATCTCATCTGCTGCTCCCTTTCATCCTCCCATCTACTGATATCATACTGGGCGGATGCTCTCCTTCATGCCCTTTTTGCTTTCAACTCTTACCCCTGCAAAACTCTGCTTGGGGTTTTCTCTCCAAAATTCATAATCAAACAAGAGTACACCTCACCTTCCTACCTTGATCCTTTTGGTTGCCTTGTCTGGTACAAAGTCCCAGAACACAACCAATCAAAAATCTCCCCCAAAGCACATCAAGCTCTCCTTTTGTCATACCTGTCCCAAGGAGACAGTTATCTTCTCCTGGATCTTGAAACTTGCAAGGTGATAAAATCCAGGGACACCATATTCAAAGACACCGTCTTTCCACATGAAAAAAACCACACCCACTGCCACTGGAAATCCTCACCAAACCCTCATTGATCTAGCCTGGCCATGCAAGTTCTCCATTCACCCTTCCACAAATCCTGCTCCTCCTTCCACCGTTTGCCCTTCTCCGCCTGTTCTCTCCCCCCCTGCCTGTCTTCTACCCCCTGTTGAGCTTCCCCGCCTGCCGCTGTGCGTTTCAAGCCTTCCTCTGCGTCTCCTCTCTTGGTGAGCCCAGCCTTGTCATATAGCTCTGTTTTCCCCCCTCCATTTTCACCTCCATCCTTCACTCCCTCCTCTCCCCCTGTTCCCCTCTCTCCCTCTCCTCCTGCCCCCCTCCGTCTCTCCTCCCCCCCTCCTCTTGCTCCTTTGTCCCCCTCTCCAATTCTGGGCCCGCTTGTTCCACGGAGTTCAACCAGGAACTCCTGTCCTCCCTCACTTTTTGGGAACTACTCACGCTTGGCATTGTTTAAGGAAAACATTCTTGCCCCAAAAAACTGGAAATAGCTCATGGTCAACCCCCATAGCTCCCGTTGGATGGCCTCTTCCCACAAAGAAATCTCCTCTCTCTGTGTTATGAAAATTTGGGTCCTTGTTCCCCCACCAAAGGGGCACAAGGTCATTTGCTGAAAATGGGTTATCAAGCTAAAAAACTGACTCAACGAATCCATCATAAAGCTGAAGGCTTGTTTGGTCGCCATGGGTTTCCCCCAGGTCTGCGGTCTCTATTTCTCCAAGGTCTTTGCCCCAACTCTTTGTCTCAAAACTCTTCAGCTCTTTCTCAGCCTCCTTGGTAGCAAAGGTTGATTTCAAGACTGCTTTCTTAAATGGTCACCTTGACAAACCTGTCTACATGTTC
The DNA here is from genome assembly GCA_025617555.3 of Puccinia polysora. NCBI lineage: Eukaryota > Fungi > Basidiomycota > Pucciniomycetes > Pucciniales > Pucciniaceae > Puccinia > Puccinia polysora. The sequence goes on along the minus strand of CM062643.1, from coordinate 2,947,713 downwards.
CAACCCCCCGGATTTGAAGATCACACGCATCCAAATTGGGTGTGCAAAGTTTCAAGGGCCATTTACAGCCTCAAGCAGTCTCCTTTCCAGTGGAATTTTGAGCTTGATTCTGCCCTTCTTTCTCTTGGCCTTTCCAGGTCCTCCTACAACCCCTCTTTGTACTTCAAGCTGCTTCATGGAGCTCTGGTAGGGGCAATCACTGCCCACGTTAATGATCTGGCTATAGTTTGAACCCAGGATTTTGTCTCTTCTTTCATCACTGACATTTGTCGTCATTTCACCATAGGGGCCAATGAAGATCTCTCCCTGTTCCTATCCATCTCTATCCAACGCGATCTGAAGTCCTGGACTGTCTCTATAGGTCAACAGCACTACATTGAGTCTGTTGCCTTGTCTTTTCTCCCACCCAGTCGCGCCACTGCAATCTCTCCCACTGACTTGGCTTTCAAATCTCTTGTCAGAGGAGGGTCCCACTTCCCCCCTTCCCCACCCCAATGAAACCAACTGATTGGATCTCTCCTCTGGATATCCCAATGCACCCGTCCGGATGTCTCCTTTGCAGTAAACAAACTATCTCAGTTTCTCCAAGATCCCTCAATTGACCACTGGAATGCGGCTCTTTGAGTAATTTGCTATCTCCTCACAACAAAGGATGTTTTCCTAACTCTTGGCGGCTTGGACTTAACTTTGGTTGGCTTCTCAGATTCTGATTGGGCCAAAGATTTTGTTGACCGCTGCTCTATCTTGGTTCACGCGTTCCGCGTGGGCTGTGGCTCCATCTCCTGGAGGTCAAAAAAACAGCAAAATGTCTCCCTGTCAAGCTCCAAAGCCAAATACAAGGCCCTTTCCAACTGCTGCAAAGAAGGGCTTTGCTGCGCAATGTTCTGGTTGAGCTTTGCCTCAGGGAAAACAATCCTGTTCCTCTCTACGTCAACAGCAAGGGTGCCAAGGCCCTTGCAAAGAATACGGAGAATCATTCCATCACAAAACACATCAAGGCCCAGCATCACTTTATCCACAAAGGTGTTACTCAGAAGGTTTTCACTGTTCACCATATTGGAACTAAAGAAATGGTAGCGGATATGCTAACCAAGCCGCTGTCCCGCGCTCTTCCAAAGACTCATCAGACTCTCTTTGGTCTCATTGCGGGTGGTAAGAAAGGGGGGGTGTTGGGATTATCATCAATCCCATACATGTCATTATTTCTCTCACCGTTTCTCCTTTTTGTTATCTCTCTTTTCTTTTCTTTCCTCTTTTACTCTCATGCTCATTTTCATTCCGATTGCTCTCATGTGACAAACTCCAAACAACTCCCCACTCAGTCTTTTCATTCACTGCCATAAGCGCGCCTTCTCTCATTCCTATTATGCAACATGCACTCATGTATCCTTCATGTTACCTAGTCTGTGATACCTCTGTCACTGTGTCTACCTGAGGACAGAGCTTGAGACTGGTGGAAGGATTCATTTCATCATCCTTCTACCATTCTCAAAATCTGGTTCTCCTCAGGTAAGATCTGTTTCTGTTTCTTTTTCTTCATTTATCTCTGATTGGCTCATATTGAAATTTATCCTTCTACCATTCTCACACTCTCATTCTCCTCAGTCCCAACAAGTTTAACCCCAGATATCACGCATTAATCTTGTGTCCTTGAAGATTGAGTTTGAATCAAGCTATTTCACCATTTCTTTCCTGACTTTAATCCAGTCTTCTGAGATTCTCCCCAAGCAAATAGCTGCTGCTCTAAAGCCACAGTTCCCATCTCCTATGACATCTTGAACATGGGAGATATGTGGAATGGCTTTTTTTTTGGGAAATGAAATCTTTGTATTGGAACTAAAACCAAAAGGGTAATGTTAAATTCACAACTCTTTGATTTGTGTACACAATTCAAATGGGCCGTGTGGCACACTACACAACTCAAATGGGCCGTGTGGCATGTCAAACAACTCAAATGAGCCATGTGGCATGCAATACAACTCAAATGGGCCCTGTGGCATGCTACACGGCTCAAATGGATTGTGTAGGGTTGCAAATAACTCAAATATAGTTATGTTTCATGCCAAAAAACTAACAAAATTGCAGGCTTAAAAAAACTAAAATAAAATAAATAAATAAAAAAACAGAAATCAACCAAAAAAACAAAAAATGTTGATTTTTTGGTTAAAAAACAAAAATATAAAATAAAAATAAATAAATCCTCAACAACCCTGGGGGGGTTGTATACCCCCATAAACAGGTCTAAATGGTTGTGTACAGGGGTAAAAAATCAAAACTTCCCATTATGGGGGGTATATACCCCCCCAGGGGTTGCACATGTTTGGAACAACCCTTTGGAGTAGTGTATGAGACCCCACCCATTGAGGGGCCCTACACGACTCTCACAGGTTGTGTGGGGCCCTACACGACTCTCACAGGTTTTTTGGGGCCCTACACGACTCCCACAGGTTGTGTGGGGCCCTAAACGACTCCCACAGGTTGTGTGGGGCACTAAACGACTCCCACAGGTTGTGTGGGGCCCTACACAAATTCCACAGGTCGTATGGGGCCCTAAACAACTACTAGACAACTGGAGTTGTGAATTTATCATAACCCAAGCCAAAAATAAGAATTTTTTATAACAGAAAATATGGACTAAAGATAATAATAACTTCTTCAATTGATACTTGGTAAAATATTCCAGAAGAAAAATAGGATAATGTGCAGGAAACCTAGAGTAAAAACCCAAAAGAAATCAGACAAAATTAAAAAATGAGAAAATACCACATGTACAGTTTCTCACTGATTGTTGTGGCTGCTAATACCTTCCCCCCATGAGGATGGTAAGGAGAATGAATATCTTCATTGGATACCTTTAGTCTCTTGATTCTAGTCCCAGGATTCTATTCAGGAGAAGCAACTTGCTTATTCACAATGGTTCCAGACCTCTGATAAATGTTTGGATGAAAAAATTAATGAAAAATAATATCCAACCAATCAGCCAAAAATAAAAGAAAATGAAAGCTCACCATCTTAATTACATACACATCTGAAAACTATTCATCTTCTGAATCTTCCCCTTCATCCAAATCTGGCACCTATTCATCTTCTGAATATTCCTCTTCAGTTGTCAATTCACTCTATGTTAAAAAAATGAGAAGGACTCATAAAAAAAAAACCATTGCAGAAAAAATAATTATATTTATAAAATTACCTCTTCCTCTGATTCCTACTTCTTTTTTCCCTTCCCCTTCCCTTGTATGGCCTTGAACCTTCTTGAAACCTGAGCACATAAGAAAAAAAATTAATTATGAATTTTATATTTTTTTGTTGAAACAATTGGTGACTGACCTTCAAATTTGCTATTGATTTCTTCATTGGCCTTCCTCTCCTCTTGGGTTCTTCTAAATATCCAAAACCAGATAGATCTCTTTTTCTGGAGGACTAAGAGATCTTCTTGAACTTATTGGCTGCTCCTTTGGGTCTTCCTCTAACTTTGGATCTTTGAGTGGAATTTGGCTCTTCAATCAGGGTAAGTTGATATCTTTCACTGTAAAGCTTCATGCTTTCACCCAGATAATATAGCTGTTCTCCAGGTGGCAAATTTCTGAATGCTTCAAACATTTTAGTGAAATATAGGTTTTAATTACTGTCTTTTATTGTAACTTCAATTTTTGCTGAATCTTGATTGGTTGATTCAGGGTTCACAGTTAACTGGAGAAAGTAAAATCAAAATCAATCAGGATATTATTCATTTGAGCTTGAATACGCCCCCCAAAAAAATAGAAAAACTTACTGAGATGGGAGCTTTGAAATGCCATCTAGGATGGAAATCATCAAGTTTGAAGAGTTCACCTTTTCTGATGGCTAATTCGACTTTGTAAACACATAGTATACCCATGTAAGATGAGCAATCACAGTTGCTTCAATTGGTGTAAGAATCAGGAATTTGATGAGATGAATGAATGATTTTGAGGGAAAATTGGCTGATATTTCCAAAAAAAAAATGATACACACAGTGAAGCAAACTAATGATATGCGTGAATTATTGCTGAGAGGCTTCAATGGATCTCTCACAGGTTTGGATGGTGATGGAACTGTAAATTTTTTGAACTACATCATAGAAAGGGCCTATAGAACAATTGATGAATCTTTTAATGTAGGAGTAAGAATCTTCTATTCTTTATGTACTTCTGCTTCCAAAGTGAAAGTATTTTTTTTCCAAATAGGAGAAAAAATTTTCTTTTTAGAGGAATCCAGATTTCAAGAAGTTATTCAGAAGTGGGAGGATTCCAGACCAGAGAAATTTTTGTGAAGTTTTTGTGATAGCTTGATTCAGATTTTGAATAGACCAAATGATTCCATTGTTTCTGGAATAGCTTCCATTCATCTTCAGATTTAAAGCGCTTCCTGCAATGAGTTTGAATATTCTTGAAAATGTTCCAGACACGGAGAAGATGATGAGAGGAAGGGAAGAATGATTCAATTGAGCTAATAAGTGCTTGTTTCTTGTCTGTCAAAATCACACTAGTTTCTTTATCTTCAAATATTTCCTCAAGTTGAATCAGGTCCCAATCATAGTTCTATTTTTTCTCTTGAGATAAGAAACAGAATGCAACTGAGAAGTTTCTAGCAGAATTGTTTATCCCAAGAATATGAAGAAGGGGCATTCCAAATCTGTTGGTTTTATATGTAAAGTCCATCATAATGAGGTTAGGGAAAAGGTTGAGAAGTTTCATGGAATCAGGGTTTGAAATAAATAATGAAGTGATTTTACCATACACATTGTTCATTTTTAGTAAAAAGAAGGATTCCTGAGTACTGGTATGAGTGCTTCCACAGGAGGTTTGCCATCGAGGGCATTTTTTTGTATTTGGGATCTTTTGTTGTAAATTTTAGGGAGATTTGTATGGATAGGTGATGATGAGTTTTGTATAAGAGAGTTGGGAATTTTTAAAGGGGGAACTCCTGCTTTGGATGAATTCTTGACTGTCTCCTTTTTCTCCCCTTGGATTCTTCTGTGGATGGGATGAGTGGAAGGATAAATGGAAGGTGGATGGTTCTTCTTTGGAAATATAAACTTCACCACCCAAACACCCAATCTTTTTGAAAAATTGCCCAATAAACTGAAAGGACAATGGGCCTTTCTTGATTTTTTTAATTTGGAGGTATCTTTTCTGGGTTTAAATTCCCCAGACTTATCAAATTGGCAAGTGCGGGATTGATTCTTGCCATATGATAATCTGGTAGATATGGCATATCCATGGGAATTTGCCCATGATTGGATAGCCTCAACCAGCTCCTCCTTTTGATTATATGATAGCTCAGGAGGAGGGGCCAGAGGAGTGGAATCAAGAGTTTGAGTAGATGAATAAGGAGAAAGAGTATTTGAATCACTATTTTGATTAGATGAGATAATGGAGCATGAGCTTGGTGAAACAGTTGAAACAGTTCTGAAAAGTGGGTGGATGTTTTGTTGAGCCATTGGAAAAAGAGATTTTCATTTTTGGAAGTATCTGGAGAGTTAAGTTGTTTTGATGAGTGGTTGGTGGTGTGGTGTGAAAAGATGTGGTGTTGTGTGGTGTGGTGTGGTGTGGTTTGGTGTGGTGTGGTGTGGTGTGGTGTGGTGTGGTGTGGTGTGGTGTGGTGTGGTGTGGTGTGGTGTGGTGTGTGTGGTGTGGTGTGGTGTGGTGTGGTGTGGTGTGGTGTGGTGTGGTGTGGTGTGGTGTGGTGTGGTGTGGTGTGGTGTGGTGTGGTGTGGTGTGGTGTGGTGTGGTGTGGTGTGGTGTGGTGTGGTGTGGGTGTGGTGTGGTGTGGTGTGGTGTGGTGTGGTGTGGTGTGGTGTGGTGTGGTGTGGTGTGGTGTGGTGTGGTGTGGTGTGGTGTGGTGTGGTGTGGTGTGGTGTGGTGTGGTGTGGTGTGGTGTGGTGTGGTGTTGTGGTGTGGTGTGGTGTGGTGTGGTGTGGTGTGGTGTGGTGTGGTGTGGTGTGGTGTGGTGTGGTGTGGTGTGGTGTGGTGTGGGTATGGTGTGGTATGGTGTGGTATGGTGTGGTATGGTCTGGTGTGGTATGGTCTGGTGTGGTGTGGCCCGGTGTGGTGTGGTGTGGTGTGGTGTGGTATGGTATGGTAGTGGGATGGTGTGGTGGGGGGTGATGGGAGGGTGGAACAGGTCAAGGGGGTGTTTTATATGATAATTGGGGTGCTCCAAGATGGGTGGTGGTCCCAGGAAAACATTTTCAGTCATATTGAATATATGCATGTGAAGGGCTCAAAGAAGAGTGAATTTTTCAAATTTTTTTGGTTTTTTGATGGAATTTTTAAAGGTCAAAAATGACATGAAAAAATCCTGAAACAAAATTTGAAAAGCTCTTTAATAGTTTTTTAAAATTATCAAAGCTTGAAAAACCAAAAAAAATAAGTCAAAATGGTACACATAGGGATCCAAAAGTCAAATGAGAAAATTGAATTTTTTGAATTTTTTGCTCTTTTGAAGGAATTTTTTAAGGTAAAATAATTCATGCAAAAAATCTGAATGAAATATTTTAATTCTATTTCAATTTTTTTCAACCTTTTGATAGCTTGAATTACCCAAAAAAATGAAATAAAAAGGAAAAGAAAAGGATTCAAATGTCCAAAGAGAAATTTGATTTTTTGTGTTTTTTGAAGAAAATTTTTCAAGGTGAAAGGATACATCCAAAAAAAAATATGAAAAAAATAGTAGAAGACTCTTTGAATGTTTTTAAAAATTCATTGCAGCTGAAATAAAAAAAAAACAATGAAAATAGCCAAAATGATGATCCAAAAACCCATGCAAAAATTTGCTTTTACAGAATTTATTCATTCTTTGATTGCATTTTTGAAGGGGTTCTCATGGCTCCAAATTTACCAAAGAATTTGGTTAGGGTTTAAAGAACCCCTGCTACGTGGCTTCCCAGTCAGAATACCAAAAAAATTAATTCTTGAAAGTTGCATGAAATAAAGTATTTTTTGCGTGAAATACAAAGGGGTGTGACCGCACGGCAACTTCAAAATGCGTGAAATAAAGGGTTGGATGCGTGAGGAAAATGATGCGCTTTATTTATTCATTTTTTTATTTATTTATTTATTTTTATTTATTTATTTTTATTATTTATTTTTATTTATTTATTTTTATTTATTTATTTTTATTTATTTATTTTTATTCATTTATTTTATTTATTTATTTTTATTTATTTTTATTTATTTATTTTTATTTATTTATTTATATTTATTTATTTATATTTATTTATTTATATTTATTTATTTATTTTTATTTATTTTTCTTTCGCACTCTGATATGT
>CM062643.1:2896952-2940316 GCA_025617555.3 Puccinia polysora | reverse complement strand
AAATCAATCAAGTGATTGATTGTAAATCAATCAAGTGATTGATTGTAAATCAATAAAGTGATTGATTGTAAATCAATCAAGTGATTGATTGTAAATCAATAAAGTGATTGATTTTAAATCAATCAAGTGATTGATTGTAAATCAATCAAGTGATTGATTTTAAATCAATCAAGTGATTGATTGTAAATAGATCAGTCCATCAATCACAAATCAATGGGAAGGAGAAAGTGGAAGTGAAAGGAGGAGGAGGAAGGAGAAAAACTGACTGGAGAAAACAGAGGAGCAGGGGTCCTAATGACCCATGGAGGAGGAAGAGGCATTGATAAGTTGACTTATTGAAAGGTAGGAGCTGAGGGACTTACAAGTTTGAGTTATTGGAGGATGGGGAGCAGAAGCAGAAGAAGGAGGACATGGGGGGCTTTGAGGTGGAGGTGGTTGGTGAGGAGGAGGAAGGGGTTGGACCAGTGGTTTGGTGGTTGGGTCAGGTGGGCGGTTTGTAAGTTTTTCTTGATGATGGGATGTGTTTGATGTGTTGGAGATGGGATTGGTATGGACTTGCTGAGGTGGAGGTGTGGATGGGTGTTTTTCATGCAATGGATAGTGGATAAATGATGGTGCATAAATGGTAGATTTCATGTTTGAAATCCACCATTTCCATGAAACACACCTTTTCAAAATACACCAGTTAGGGGTTATCTGTATTTCAGACAACTGCCATTAAAAATGTCGGGTTTGCTAACTCTGATATGCCCTATTTATTTATTTATTTATTTATTTATTTATTTATTTATTTATTTATTTATTTATTTATTGATTTATTCATTTATTCATTAATTTGTTTGTTTGTTTATTTATTTAGTTACTTAGTTAGTTATTTATTTAGTTATCTAGTTATTTATTTATTGATTTATTTATTCATTCATTTATGAATTTTTTCATTTTTGTTCAAAACTCATATGAATTTTGAACCTCTGTTCATGACTCATATGTTTCATGAAGGGCTTTTCACGCCTGTTGTGTTGCTTATTTATAGATACAAAAGCAAGTGGGCTCAGCTGGCAACATTCAACCCAAGAGGCTCAGCAAGTGGCAGGGAGGTCTGCAGCAGAATAGGTCAAGGAATGCGCATTGGTGGGTTTTCAATTCCGGAGAAGGAAAGTTTTAGGCTTATCATGGGTGCAAGGCATTCTTCCAAAGCAAAATTGGAGGCTAAGCCAGTTTTGTTGCCTTTTGCAGAACAATAGTCAAAGACTTATCTTTTGCCAACAACAGTTGTGGTCCAAGATCACTTCCCCTCTGTGATTATGGGTTTAGGAATGCAGAAGCAAGTGGTTTAAGCTATTTAGTATGTATCCAACGACTGAATATGGGGTATGCACTGAGGTTGCAAAGGGTAAGTAATTGTTTGTTGGAAATACACTAAATTACTAAGAATCAAACCATTCATTTAGAGATAGTAGAGATGATAGAAGACAAAGTGGTAGAAGTGAGGGGTCAAAGTATGAAAGATAAGAGATGAAAGACTTATTATTCAATTTTGTTAGTGAGATGTACAAAAATAGTATAAGATAATTAATATGATAGCAATCTCACCAAATAAGAAGGAAGCCTTAATAGGAGCAGAATGATTTAGGAGTATGATCAGGGTAGAAGGGAGATAACAGGAAGAGAAAAGCAGGGAGGAATTGGAAGAAGAAGAAGAAGAAACAGAGAAGAGATGGAAAACACAGTGTGACATGGATGTGAAATGAGAAGAATAGTCCAAGCCTGGAATATCTGAGCTGACAGCTATGTTTCTAACACCCCAGTTTATTTGGTGAGAGAGAGTTTTTTTTGCCATCAAAGAGAGAGGTATTGAGCATGGTCAGTGAGGAGAGAGGAGAGCTCTTGGAGAGTGATTTGGCAAGAATTTTTGAAGATTGAATCAATTAAACTGTCAGCTTTCCTTTCGAATAGAGTTTTTGTATGAATTTCATTTTAATGTTGAGGTGTTTGTTTTTTGAGTTGGAGCCAAGTGTATAATCTTCTCTTTCAGGCCCTTATTGTTGATCTTGAAGAGTGTTGGAGAAGGTTTGTTCTTTCACAGTTCTTCTACTAGATGCTGGAGCCAAAGGCTTTCTTGAATGCCATCAGACAGGGCATTAAGTTCTGATTTGGTGGAGGAGAGTGTAATTTTGCGCTGTTTTTTTGCTGCCCCAGAATACTGGACAATTCTTCCATAGGCCCAGATATCCAGATTGCAAAAACCAGTCTGACCCATCATTAACCCAGGTAGCGTTGGTGTAGAAGGTTAGGTGATTGGGTTGAGTATCCAAGGATGCGTTAAGTAGTAGCTTGTAGTGAAGTGTCCCCTTCAGATATTTCCAGCAGTGCAATACCTCCTTCCAGTGAGAAAGACCAGGAGCGTGGTTGAATCTGGAAAGAAGAGAGACAACGGCTAACAAATCAGAACATGTGCGGAAGGGCTAATTAATTTAACATTCAATCATAGGTCCAATAGTTCAACTTAAGCTTATCAAACTCCAGTTTATTTTCTTTGGAGGCTTCTTTCAATTGAATTCCAGGATTCATGGGTGTGCACAATGATCAACACTTAGACAGATGAAGAAGTTCCAGACCTTTGGTGATGACATGTTCCTGAGATAGTAGGCACTGTGCATCATTTAGTCTTATTTCCATCCCAATTAGGATGTTGGGTTCATGTGGGGAAGAGTTAAGAAAATGAGTGAGGAAACCTTTTGAAATTTTTCTACATTGCCCATTACTATCAAGTCATCAAGATGAAAGTAGATGAACAAAGAGTGGTCCTGATTTTAGAACAAACATGCATCAGAATTGGGATTTTTAATAGTTAAGAGATTCTAACCATTGATTGAATTTCCAATTCCAATTTTGAGGAGACTGTTTGAGTCCGTAAAGAGATTTCCTTAGTTTGAGATAGGGAGCCTTGCGGTGAGATTCTTTAGGTATCTTGATATATATATCCTTGTCTAAGGTGGCAAATAGGAACACACTTTTAACATCAAATTTTTTAATAGGTAGTTGCTTATCTAAGGCTAATATTATCATAACAAGAAGAGAAGAGAATTTTCCAGTTGGAGTAAAAGTCTCACTGGGGTCAAGTCCAGGAATCTGAAGGAAACCTTGAATGCAGAGATGGGCTTTAGTTTTTGCGGGAGACAAGGTAGTTTCTGGTTTTTCTTTCACAGCCCACATGGTGAGCAGTGATTGATTCGGTTTTTTCCAGTAGTCTTCCCATAACTCATACTCCTTGATATTTGTTCATTCAGCTTGTTTGGCTATAATAACAGACTCACTTGACTCAGAAAGGTAGGAGTATTTGACTGGCTTGACCACTAGGGTTCTCTCTCTTAGAGAGCGGCTGCTGGGTATAAGATTGCCAGAGACTGTTTAATCATCTAGATCTGAGTTTTTGTATTCTTTTTCAGTAGGATGAGTGGCAGGTACTGGAGTAGAAGGTGGGTCTTCTATTTTGGAAAAATTAGGAGTTTTATCTACAGAAGTAGGTTTGCTCTTCCTTAGCTGATAGGTATTCTCAACATAGAAGTCATCATTTCCTGAAGATTTGGATGGCAAAGGTTCAAATTCAAGAAATCTGATGTTCTTGGATTCTACAATCTGATTTTCATGAACCAGTGGACAATAAGAGAGTCATTTGTGATTTTAGCCCATCAGTTTTCCTAAAGCTCCAGGAGGATTGATTTTTGAGTGACTTGGTTTGGGAAGTTTGAGAAATACCACTGGATTCTCTATTGGCTTAAAATAGGATAGAGGTAACATAAAGCCCTTGAATAGAAAAAAATTAGAAGGTTTAGACTTGTGTTCAGGAACTTGATTTAGAGTGAGAGTCAATGCCTTAGCAATTTCATGCCACCAGGAAGTGGGAAGACTGGATTCCTTTAGGATGGTGCAAATGGAGTCTAGTATGGCTTGGTTAAATCACTTGGCCAGTCCATTCTGTTGAGGGGTGTATGGATCTGAGGTGCAATGAAGTATGATATTATCCCTACAGAACTTATTCATGGTTAAATTCACAAAATCTTTCCTGCAATCAGAATGTATAATAGAGGGAAAATACTCAAATTGCCTTGCTATGTATGATATGGATTTGATCAATTTAGGAGTTATTTCATCCTTAGAGCACACAGGGATGGAAGAGTAGTATTGAGAGAAGGACTCAACAAGAACCAACAAGTAGCAGTGTCCCTTACTACAGGTAGGTGGTGGTCCTATGTTGTCCAGATTTATCTCTTCAAAAGGCTTTGAAGCAGAGGAAAATCTGGTCTTGAAGGAGGCATGCATGATTTTTGAGAGTGAGAAGGCAATGCACTCCATAGTTTTTTTTACAGGGAGATTAAGCTTATGCCATAGGCAATGATAGCTTATATGTCCTAAGGACTTATGGATAAGTTAAGATTCAGTCAAATTTCAAGTAGAGGAAGCAGGAGACAATTTGATATTAGGAATGTGATTCCTATAGCAGCCGGTCATTTTACGGCCGTCACAGTGAGTGATAACCAAGAGATTGGATTGAAAGAGGGATTAAAAATCCATGAGAAGAAGCCATTGTAAAGGTAGAAGATTGGAAGACATATCAGGCACATTAAGCACATCTTCAAGGAGAATAGGTCCTGAATCAGATAGTAGTAGGACAGATCCTCTTCCTTTTATTTTTAATCTGCCTGGTCTGCAGCTGGTGTTAATTAGCCCTTTTTGGGATTTGTCTAACAAGTTGAAGAAGGCCTTATCAGATATCATATGATCGGAGGAGCCAGAGTCTAAGATAAACATAGGAAGGTTAGAAGAGGCAGTGTTGGAATGAAGGCTGACATGATCCTCCTGTTTAGCATTGTTGTTTTTTGGACCTAAATGAGGTTAAATCATCCAGAATTGGTGCTGGGGATGTTTGGCCAATAAGTTATGTCAACTGGGATTGCATTTGCCTGAGGAATTGGTGAAGAGGGAGGTAAGGTTTTCTAATGAGTTAGTTTACATCCTTATCTTGTTCAGATGAATGAAAAGATGGTTGAGAACAGTGTCAGGGGTGATTTCAGATTCCACATTGGAGTGATTGATTTGTTGCTTAATATTTTTCAAAGAATTGGGTAGTTTGTGGAGTATGATATAGGTGAGTATATCAGGAGTTAGTTCAATACCAATTTCATCAAGCCTGTTGATGCCAGTTTTAATCTCTGTAATCAATGTTTGAATGTTGGCCTCATTGAAGACAATAGAAGAGGAGTTGCTGTATAATCTTGCTTGATTTTTTGGTTGAGATCTTGCTTGATTTTTTGGTTGAGACAACAAGAAATGTTTGAAAATAAATTTCCAGATTAGTTTGGCATCCTCCTTGTTGGTAGAGTTGATGATGTTGTTATGAATTCCTGGAGATAGTTTAGAGATTAATATAGAGGTCAAGATAGTGTTATCCAGGTCCCCCAGTTTTTGATCAGAGTTGATAGCTTCCTTGAGATTTTCTAGTTTTAGAAATGATAGTATTCAAGTCCACCAGATAGTGAAGTTTTCCTTGGTCAATAGTGGAATAGCCTCAATGTTTGTATTGAGAATGGTAGGATTAACGTTCTCCATGATGAAGCGTGACTGGTTGGCCAGGAGGTAAGAGGTATATTCAGACCTGTAAGCATTATTTTAATGTTGATTGTGTTGTAAATACACTAAATTACTAAGAATCAAACCATTCAAGTAGAGATAGTAGAGATGATAGAAGACAAAGTGGTAGAAGTGAGGGGTCAAAGTATGACAGATAAGAGATGACGGACTGAGTATTCCATTTGGTTAGTGAGATGTACAAAAAGAGTATAAGAAAAGGAATATGAGAGAAATCTCACCAAATAAGAAGGAAGCCTTGATAGGAGCAGAATGATGTAGGAGGATGATCAGGGTAGAAGGGAGAGAACAGGAGGAGAACAGCATGGAGGAATTTGAAGAAGAAGAAGAAACAGAGAGGAGATGGAAAACACAGTGTGACATGGATGTGACAGGAGAAGAATAGTGTGCACCTGGAATATCTGAGCTGACAGCTATATCCCTAACATATTTCTAAGATTGTTGGGACAATCAACACTAAAGTCAAAGAGGCAGCATGCGGATCAATGGGGATCTTGAGTTATGGGGCATGCAGGATCAAGGGTGATCTGCTAAGGAAGATTGATGGGGATCTGTTGTTAGTAATGCATTGGTTCAAATGAACTGTTAAGTTCATTGAAGATTACAATAGTATTTCCAAATCTATTGTATGCAGATGGATCAGCTAGGGAGATCAGGACTGATGGCAAGCCAGATCTTTGCAGAATGTATGGAGGCTGATGAAGGGAAAAGTTGCTCTTTTGTTTACTTCTTTTGTTTCAGAGCTGTGATTTTGGGTTGTACATACATAAAACAGGATTGTTTTCTTAACCAGATGGGGGGGGAGCTTACTGGGGATCATCTTATGTTTTGAAAGGGGGAGGAAATTTTTTTTGTCATTCATGTTGTAGCCCTCTGAAGGAACTCAGAGTCTTAGCAGAGAATAGTCTGAGTGTGGAGCTTGTTGGGGAGTCTGCATTGTTAATCACTGTTATTTAATGATGCATTAGCTTAGGGAGTATCCAACTAAGTGCAGAGGAGTTTCACAGATAGGGTTTTTAGGTAGTACAGGATTGTAACTCAAGGGCTAGTGAAGTTTCCAGAACAGGAGCAGGATTGTTGTGGGGAATTTTTTTTTTTTTTTGTTTTGGGGGGGGGGGGGGGGGTGCACACAATCTCTTTCTGCACCATCTGCAACCCTGGGGTGACAAATTTGACATTGCCCAAGAGTTGATGATTCAAGCGCAGGCAGGGCAGGATGGTGACCATGATGAGTTGCACAATCAATCAATGATCTCATCAGATACACTTCATGATCCATCCACAAACCAGATCATCTCCAGAAGAGATAAAATGGCAAGGTGCACAAAGACTTGGCCAGATTCTAGGCACCAAGAAATCCACCAATAATTTTTTTTTTTTTTTTTTACCTCGGATCGATGACCTCTCACCCTTCAAGCTATCCAATAATTATTATCATCTTGAAGCTCTCTCTCTCTCTCTCTCTCTCTCTCTCTCTCTCTCTCTCTCTCTCTCTCTCTCTCTCTCTCTCTCTCTCTCTCTCTCTCTCTCTTTCTCTCTCTCTCTCACAATCTCTCCACATTCCCTTCTCCCTTTGTCCCCTTCTTTTTTTTGCTCCTCGGTAAACCGGGGGGGTACTGGTTTCTCCGGCTTCGAGCCAAGGTTTAGTTAAAGGAAAAAGAAGAAGCCAAAGAAGAGAGGGGGGGAAAAAAAACTTGGATCGGATCGAGATAAGAGGTGATCTCGTGAAGGATGTAGAGGTAGAAAGTTTTTTATTTTTTTCAACGAGCGCAAACGACTAGGACGAGAAGCAAATCAGGGTACCCAGAGATCTCATCCGGAGTTCTCGATCCCCCAGCAGTTCTTCCTCTTTTTTTTTTTTTTGCTGCCCACACCCGGGTCTAGAATCCAATAATTTATGCTTGAGGGCTGATGTATATGTAGGATCATAATCCTATGGATTGATTTCATATTCAGCTCCTCTCCTAACAGAACCCCAACCGATCAACCTCCAATGTTGCTCTATCCTACGGCTAAGCGCTACTTTCTCTCCAACCTCAGTACATGCCGGCTGGTTGAGTAAGACCTTAGCGAGGTCGGCTTTGACCGACATCACTCGTCCACCGGTCGAAGTCGATCCAATGTTGACCATCAAGATCTCACCTTTGGTTAGCTTACTAACCTTGGTCTGTTTCTTGTCATCCGTCTTGACTCCTAACAGCCTTCGACTGTCCCCCCCCGCCAGAACGTCAGAATGATGAGTTTAGATCAGCGTCAATACGATCGTACATCTCCTTCGCTGCGGGCCCTGACTGGGATCACTAGTTTACTCACAGTAAGAAATAATTGATCTCAATCTCGGTGAAGATCTTCGGTAGTTTGCCAACTGCACCAAGCACTTGACCCACCAGTCGGTCAGCCCGACATAGCTGAGGGTCAATCTCTGAATCGACCAAAAGCATGATGAGAGAAAGGGGAGAGGGGGGGAAATAGATCATGATCAAGAGAGAGTGAGGATCGATTAGAGACAAAGTACTTGTTTGGTGGGATGGTCTTGAGGACCGCTGTCGGCAACTTGGAAGGTATAAATCATGGTGTGGACACTCAACTGGTTCCAACACCGATCAGCCCTCCAGGCACGGCAAACACCAGCTCGTTTTTTTCTGCCAACAGGGTCACGATCTTACTTCGGATCGGTTTACAGTGAATCTTTCCTTCCGAGTCTTTGGTCACTACTCCCGGCCGAACTTCGATCTCTTGTCCCATCTATCCCAGTCATCCAATGAGGTTTGGTGATTTGAGTCGAGTTGAATGAAAAAAGGGGTAATTCCGCGCGAAAGAACGTCTAAGCGAGAATGAACCAAGTAACTTGACAACCAAAAAACACACACACACGAGATGCTTACCCGCAGTACCCCTTGTAGTAGACTACCACCGGCAACGCCTCCCTTGAGTTCATCCACCTCAGCTCCAGGTTTGTTGACGTCAAAAGAACGGATGACCGTCAATCGGGGATCGGTACTAAAGTCCCGCATGGGGACTGGGATCTTTTTGACGATATACTCATTGACGGAATCGATGTTGTACCGTAGTTGGGCAGAGATAGGAACGACTGGAGCAGAGTCCGCTACGGTGCCTGCGATCGAAGGAGGGAAAGCGAGATCGAGATGGGCAGGAGCACGTGACGACTCGAGCAAGGAGGTAGGATGGAAGGAAGGCGGTGAAGGATGGGGCTCAAGTACCTTTGACGAATGAGAGGATCGATTTGTACTGTTCACTAGCCGAAGCTTCGGTGATCAAGTCGACCTTGTTCTGTAGGACGATGATATGTTTCAACTTCATGATCTCGATCGCGGCGAGATGTTCCGAAGTCTGAGGTTGCGGACAAGGTTCGTTGCCGGCGATCAATAGTAATGCAGCATCCATGACGGCGGCTCCTGATAACATGGTGGCCATCAAGATATCGTGACCGGGACAATCGACAAACGATACGTGTCTAGAGGGAAGCGTGAGACAAGTCGTGAGCGAATGAAATGGGCTTGGAGGGTGGTTGGTTGGGGTCGATGAGGGCAGGGATGATGATCTTGAAGCTTGAGGGGGCGCTGAGGAGAGTGAGTGAGACTCTAACCTGATCAACTTCATCCGACCATGGCAGCCGGGTACGTCACACATCGGTCGATCCTCCTTATCACTACCATAACTACGGTAACAACCGGGTCGGGCACAAGAGGGTTGCTCACACTTGAAGATCTAGGAGACGATCGAAGCGGGGGGGGCAATCGATCAGCGCTCGATCGATGGGGTGGTCCCTCTGGCTTGAGATGGATGGTGGGGGAGAAGATACCTTTGCGTTGGCATAGCCCAACTTGATGGTGATATTTCTCTCGAGTTCGTTCTTGAACCTGACGGTATGGACGCCCGAGATAGCCTTGACGACGGTTGATTTACCGTGGGCGACATGACCGATGGTACCTAGGGATGAGGGGGTAGGGAGGGGTTAGATGGGGTGGGATGGATGAGGGGAAGGGGGAAGACTGACCGATGTTGATGGTAGCTTGTTTGGAGATGACTTGAGGACTGAGAGGGTTGAGTGAGGAAGTATCGACTTGAACCTCTTGAATGTTTTCGATACTGACGTGTTCGAGGCTTGGTTTGATGATCGGATCGGTTGAGGATGTTGTCGATCTACCGTTGAGTTTCGAATTGAGTTGAGCCTGTCGTAAGTTTTGATTGGGTTGATGAGTCTCTAGTTCTGGATCCGATGGGGCATCACTATCGGATCCAAGATCGGATGGATCGAGTGGATCGAGTTCTTGGGGATCATTGGATGATGGTGTCGTCATCGTCTCCACTCGACGATCTTCGTTCTAATCGGGGCGTTTCTTTAGGTGGATGGGATGGATGACGGTCAGTGAGTCGATGGATGAGATCGAGATTGAGATCGATTGGAGTAGAACTAAACATACTCTTTCCGGTCAAGTGATCGATGACGATGAGAGTGAGTCTTGAGATGATTGGCTTCTCGAAGCTGAGATTGAGTGTATGGTCGTCGATTTGGATCGTTCCTCGAATCCTCGAATCGATTTGAGTTCTTGATCTCGTGGTGGTGGTGGTGGTGGTGGTGGTGGTGGTGGTGGTGGTGGTGGTAATGGTTGATTTGGTTTCGATTAGCTAGTCCAACGATTGAGAAGTAGTCCTGCTTGGCTGGTCATAGGCTGGGGACCCAGAGTGCTTGGTTTTATTCATTATCATCAGTCCTGCTGACTGACGACTACACTGACTACACTCACCACTCAGCCTACCCTCTCACCCTGAGCCAGATTTATATATAACCCTCCTACCTATCATCAGCTCTAAGTTTACTAGTCTAATGATGACTTGGTAATCAACTGATTAGTTAGTTGTTGCCAGTGAACCGATGATCGATCTATCGTCTAACGGGTGATGAATGACATATCGATCTCTTGAGTTTAGTTCGGTTGAGTGTGAATGGAGTTAGTGATCCTAGTTGCTTTCATCTTCATTTACTACTTTGATCATCCTACAGACCTCTCTTGGTCTTACGATGATCTATTGATTATTCTTCGTACTCTCTTCTTCTTCAACCACATCTCAGGACTCATCTGCTTAGTTTATTCTTAAGCCTAAAGTCTGCCTGGTGGATCAATCCTGCACAATCTGCATCACACTAAAGTTTAGATTAACTTAAAAAAGTAAAAGCCCTCCTCCTGCTACGTTTAATACATCATTCTTACATCCTTCTGAGACACAAGTCTTACATTGAGGTTGCATTGGTCTCCCCATCAAAGACTCTCTATCTTTCATCTTGTACTTGGCTTTGAAGCCCTAGAATTTCAATTTGAAGATAGTAATCCTAAATTTGAGATTCATTGTAGTATTATTTGTCTCATCTGATTGGTGACACATCCATCTACACCTTTCCCCCTTATGATACCTGTAGTGGCCATGTGACAGTATATTCAATTAATCAACTGAAAAATCTTAAACAAATTTCAGTCTTCTAACATAGTTTCCTTTTATCAATTTCACATAGTTTCTTAACCAGGCATGCTTCTCTATAACCTTATAATGAGATTATTGATTGGTTGGGAAAACAAGGCTGCTCATGGGAAAGGTAAGCCTTAGTTCCAGTCCCTTCTTCTACTTCTCCATCTGGAAGGCCTCTTGATGATCCATTAGCTCATAGATCCAAACCCATGAAAATCTTATATGGACTGTCTGAATCAGATTATGAGTTGCAAAGACTCAATTTCCAAAAAAAAAAAAAAAAAAAAAAAAAAATGAAATTCTTAGGCCTTTAAAACTTCCAAAACCAAGCCCAAAGAAAGCATTTGTCTCACCAACTTTGAAGAAGCTCTTAACCAAAATTCCTTTAGAGAAGTCAAATGAGTTTTGAGTTTTCCAACCCCTGGTATGGAGCATCTGGATCACTTCATGGGAGAGAATCCCCCCACCCAAAAAAAAAAAAATTCTTATTTTTAATCTTGTGGAATTGTATTTTCAAGGGACCCTAACAACTTCAGATCTGAACAAAACAATTTTCTGTATGCATCTTCATTCTCAGGGGGTATAACTTTGCAATGTTTCTAGCCATACCTCAAGCAATTCGAAAGACACCATCTTGTTGTGAGTCCCAAAGAATTGGTTAACTTTCAAGAGGAAACTCTACAGCTTGTTTGGAAATGTCATCATTATTCCATCTCCAGAAATTACCACCACTGCTTGCATCAACTGCTCCAGTGCAGACTTACTTAAATTGAGGCATCAGCTCATTCACCCTTGATCTCAATTTCCCACTGGGTCTATTCCTTGGGCACCAGCCTTTCCATCAGCTTCCTTATTGTCCCACCCTTCAACCTGATCCTCATCCCTCCACTTTGTCTCATCCTCATCTTCTCCCTTGCTCCAAACCCCTGTAATTTCTCTGGTCAATAAAGCAAGCTCACTCATCAAACCTCCTCATTTCCTTCATACTCTCTCATTCATATCATCTCCTCCCCCCTTCCTCAACCTCCACTCTCTGCTTCAACCTCAACCACGCTTACCCATTGCTCAATGCTTGTCAAATCCAGTCTTGAAAACCATTCATCCACCTCAAAAAATCTGTCAAACTTGAAGAAATTCTCCCTATTTTGATCAGATGTGAGATGCTCATTTGTGATCCTGCTTCCAAATTGGTATCATCAAACTTGCTCCCTATCACCCAGTCTCTCCAATTCAAATTTCTCCTTATGGTGCTCCAAGATTCAAACCATTTTATCACTTAAAAGAATTTCTCACTGGCTGAACTCATTGGAACCCAAAAAATGCCCTCCCAAAGTCAATCTTGAAATGTTTGGCTACAGAATTGCAAAACTAGACAAAAGAATGTACATCAATTTCATAAAGGATCATCTTCTCACCAACAGAATTGAACTGTTGAAGTTAATAAATGATTAATATTCCTCCTTTCAAACAGCAAATAAATCCAGATTCTTCCAGCTTCCTCAATCACCAATTTGACCCCAAGAAATTCAAGAAGTTTATAACCAATTTCAGAGCCTGAATTGTTCAAATCACCAAAATTGGGATCCAAATAGAAAACAATATTGTGGCCTATCTCCTACAGGTAAAATTTCCTCCTAAAGTCAAATACCTCAAAACAACCATCACCCACTCACTGGGGGAAGCCAAGATTGATTCAGACCTAGTTCTTTGAAACCTTAGCAAAATCAAAAATGAAGTTGTAGCAGGATCATATGCCACAGCTCTGGTGACCAAGAACAAACCAATCAAATGCAGACAAACATGGCGCAAACCTCAAGCCAACCATGAGTCAATTAATTTTTGGTGGCTCTATCCGCACTTGAAACCCAACTCCAGAAATAATCAAGGTCAAAGATAAATGCCTGATTCAGCCCCATCAAACTCTCAGAAATCATCCTCCTCCCACCTAGCTTACACCTTTGCAGTGGTCTCCTCACCAAACACCAACAAAAATGAAGTCTTGCTTTAATCTTGTGCCTCAAAATTCATGTTCAACAAACCCAACTTCTTCATTCAACTTCATCCCAACAATACAGAAATCTAGACCAGAAATCCTGACACTCCCATTTCTTCCCTTGGAGGTTGTACAGAAAACTTTAAAACTTCCCTTGAAACTCTAAACCTCCAAAACTCTTTATAATTCCCTGATCTAGCAATCAGCCTTTTCTTGCTTGGTCAAATTTTCCAGAATGGCTTCTCCTTGTCCCTTCTTCCCCAAAAAATTTTGTGGTCTACTACAATAATTGTCAATTCATTTCTGGCCTGATTGAGGACAACCTTCTATTTATCAACAAAGGACTCAGCCATCTTCCCCACATAGCCTACTCCTTCATTTCCCTCTCCACCATCCACAGACACTTCTGTCACCCTCACCTAGGGAAAACCCATCTCCTGTCCATGGAATTCCCCAATCTCAAATGGGACCAAATCAAATGTGTCTCCTGTGTGAAATGAAAAATTCATCAAAAATCCTTCCATGGTCATCTCCCCACCAGTCAAAACACCTTTGATCAAATCAATGCCAACGTGTGTGGTCCCATCAATCCTCTGTCTCTATCTGGGTGCCAATGCTTCCTTCTGCTCACAAAAAAACATGTCCAAATTCAAAAATTGGATACCAATTCAACTTAAGTCTGACATGATGGATGAATTGATTAAGATTTTCAAGCTTCATTCCAATCAGACAGGACAAATGCTAAAGAATTTTCAATCTGACAACAGCAACAAATTTTTAAACCACCAAATTTCTCATTTCTTCTCCAAAAATTCAATCAAACACACCACCTCCAAACCATACACTCCTCAACACAATGCAGTTGCCAAAAGAGGAGATTTTTTCATTTCTGAAGCTTCAAGGACAACCATGATTGAAATTAACGTCCCATTGTTCCTTTGGGATGAAATCCTGGTCAGCTTGTTTTTGGTCCTCAACATCATTCCCTCTCTCAAATCCAAAACCTTAGCCTAAAAACTGTGGACCAGAAAACCCCCAAAGTTACATCTCATCTGCATCCTAGGTTCAAAGTAAATTGTTCTCAACCAGGCCTACACTCCTAGAAAGCTAGAAAAAAATGGACTAGAATTCATCCTGTTTTTAGCCAATCTATATATGGACTCATGAGGAATATACTATCCCAGAACTAGGAAATTAGTTTGTTCTAAACATGTCAAAATCTTTGAAAACTCTCCCCATTACAACATATCTACTGATTACCTTCTGAACTGTGATTCCCTCTTTGATTCACTCCTAACTCAAAATTCTCTCCTCATTAAAATTCTAAATTCAAACTCCTCCTCTAACTCATCCTTCAATCACCCTATCAACCCTTCCATCTCTGCCATTGACTCTCCTTTTGCTCAAAACATTAAAATCAACTCTCCACATAAAAAAAAAATCACCAACCAACCCATCCTCCTCTCCTCAGTCCAATACTTTCTCCAATTCCTCCAAGTCCAGCTCAGAAGAAGATCCCAAGATCTCTGAGAAACTTAAATCCTCCTCTCTGCGCCCACTTTGGGACAGATCAACTGTTCAGAAACCCCAAAGATATGGCCTCATTTCTTGCTTGGTTCCTAAGAGTTATTTGAGGCCACTCACTGCAAAGATAAAGCTAATTGGATCAAATCTATAAAAAAAGAACTCAATGGAATTGAAATCATGAAGGTTTTTGAAAGATTTCACTCACATCCTTATGGAAAAAACACCCTAACAACCTTAAAGGTATATCAAATCAAGGAAAGACATGACAAAAATGGCATCTCATTCAAATGACAGTTGTGTGTCAAAGGCTTCAAGCAGGTCAAATTCTTTGATCATGGACAAACTTATGCCCCCACAGGCTCAATCAGGGCACTAAAAGTGCTCCTTTTCTACACCTTGTTTCAAAATCTCACTCTTTGGCAAATCAAGATCATGTCTGCCTTCCTTCATTCCCCGCTGTGGTGTTTTTATATAGCCTTGGATCAGGAACTGGGCCGCAGTTGGCAGGCTCAGCATTTGGTAGGTCAGGCTCAGCATACCAGGTGCAGGTTGGGCTTAACTGGGCATGGCCCACTCAGACATCAGAGACCCAAGAATGGAGCTGGCCCAACCAGGTTTGCAGGCAGCTAGTTTGGGAATGTGGAGCAGGACAATTGGGGATATAGGAGCGGGGAGGGCGCGCTGTGGAATTCAAAAGAGGACTTCTCCTTTAATGGTTCCAAGTTCCAAAGTTATTGATCCCTTGCGTCTGTAAAACCTGAGTGCGACTGTTCACCCTTTGACTGAGAGATAGATAATTGAGAATAAAGATACTTTCAAAAACCTATGATAACCTCAATGTGATCTTCCATGATCCAATGTCCCTCCCTCCTCCAACCAGATTGAGGGTGTGGCTTAAGTAACCTACCCCTCAGCCATAACCTAAGTACAACCAGAAACAAGCAAGAACAATGAAATAAAACCCCTAATCACAGAACCCTAGCCCCAACCCTATCCTTCCCATCCCATATCCCATATCCATCTGTATTGCCTGCCTGCCATTACGTCCAACCGGTTCATCCTTCTCATGACATGGCCCTTGTTCTGCGCCAACTCAAAGCCCCCCGCGCATCTCTGCATCTGCCTGGCACGCCATTCCATATATCGGAGATATATCCACGCAATCCAATCCGCGTCTTGCAACCTGTGATCTGCGCGCAATCCATCCCGCATCTCCAGATGCTGAGCCCAATTCAACTGCTCTGAGCCCGCAGAGCAACTTGCTATGGCAAAGCTGAACCCATTGCTGAGCCCGTCCCCACTGCTGAGTGTGCAGCTTGCAGCCAATTCTGACTCATTTCTATAAAAGACCACCACATCCCCCCCAAGTTGAGTTCTGTACCCAGAGATCCACCATTATCTCACCTGCCCCCAATTATACCACAGCTATCCCACCTTCCCCTCCGCACCCCTTCATCAGACCAAAGAAAGAAAACATCTCATCTGCCACTCTTCACCAAACATGTCCTGCACGTACTGCAGCCGGAACAGCCTTTTGTGCCGCATCCTTCCGGGCTGGTGCGCCTGTGTCCTGTGCCAAGCCGGACACCGCCGCTGCTCCCTATTGGAGGGCATGCCACACAACCGCCCTCAACGTTGCCTGCGCAAGAGGACCTGGCACGACTCATTAGTGATTTTGAGCGACAAGGAGATCTCAACCAATGAGTGGACCCCACCCGGGTTGCCTTGCAACCTTCTGCAACGCACCGCCTAAAATCCTCCATTGCGTGTGAGTCACAACTTGGGCTCACCCTCCCCCTGGGCTGGACTTCCAAGGTGCCATGAATTTCCAGACTTTGCAGCCTTCCGGAACGCTGCCCATGAGTGGGTGGCGCGGGTACAAATTAATGTACCAGCGATGGACCCAAGGATCCCAAACCGTCCGGCCGCACCTCCTCCACCACCACCAAGGCCAGCTTCTCCTCTGCCACCACCGTGTCCTCCTACCTCTCCAAGACCAGCTCCTCTGCCACCATCACCATCACCGGTTCCCAGGTCATCACCAGAGCCCGCGCACGCGCCATCTCCGGTGGTGATTGAGTTGTCACCAGAACCTGTGGCCACTGCAACCCCTCCAGCTGTGACTCCCAAGATCCCAGAGATCCCTCTAGTTCCAGCACTTACTTTGGCAAGGTTTTACGCAATGGTGAACAACACAGACAAATTCCTCCAGCAATTTCTAGCAATTCCCTATGCGCACACTTCTGATGCACAATGCCAGGTCTTGGCTGCTTTCAAATCCCTAGCTGCAACAGCTTGCATGGATGCGGAGGAAGTGATGAGGACTCAGCCAACGTAGGCGGATCTCCCACCTTTGTCTTCCTTTCTTTCATCTTTTATCCTTCCCTGCGCCTATTCAAAGATAAGGACTTTTGCCATGCCATCCTGAGTAGCCTTTGGGCTTTGTGAGAACCTTTGAGAGAAACAAGAGCTGTGCGCAAGATCCGCAAGAGTGAGGAGGATCCGTGCCACTGAGATTATCCGGTGAGAGTAAGAACATCTGCGCGCAAGATCCGCGCTTTTGAGAGCAACCCGCAAGAGTGAGAAGTATCCACTCAAGGTACCTGGACCGCCCCAGACAAACTTCCACACAGTTCCCTGTACCCATCTACAGGACAGAGAGAGTACAAAGAAAACCAGAAGTGCGCGAACAACCTTGAGAGAGAGAAAGAAAAAGAATCCGCTCAACCTATTTGCACCTTCCATCTAAAAGATAACCAAGAAAACTTAAAAAGATTTTTTTTTTAAAAAAAAAACACCGACCGGTTGCCAAGACTGCTCCTTTGCTCTTTTTCCCACATCCATTCCACGCCACGCGCTTTCCTATTGACCTGAATCATCCATTGGAGATTGTTTGTGCGTTTGCTTCTGGAACAGGGCTTGTCCTTGAATTGGCGGACCCAGCTTTGCGCCGTGCCTGTACCTAAAAGAAACCATCCCTAGCCAGCAATAATCCCAAAATCCAATCCAGAGAGAAGAAAAAAATAAAACAAACATTCTGGGGTGTCTAGTTGTTCCAGCCGTGAACCGGCTAGAGCAACCCCTCACCAAATCCAATCATATCCCCTATTCATCCAATTCCCCCCCCAACTTGGCTGCTGTCCCCAGCGGTCTTCAGTCATTTACTCCGCCGGATGCAAAGCACGCGCGCAGGCTTGTCCTTGGAAGAAGGATCTGCATTGTTTTCCCCTTTTCTATCCAATCCAGCCGTCTTGTAAAATGAAGTTGAGCCCCGTGTGAAGAATTGTTTCACGTGCAAAGCTGTGGCCTTCCGTTTGAGTGGAGTTCCATCCAATTCCTCCAACTGGTAGCTACCTCTGGCAAACTTGGACGTCACGCAGAAAGGCCTGTTCCATCAATAAGGAAACAGCTTTCCCCATTGATTTTCCAGGCTCCGGTTGTAAAGAAGAACCAAGTCCCCCTTCTGCAATGGATCCCAGAGTTTATGCGTGCAGCACTTGTCCCAGTAGCGGACGGACTTTGTGCGGGTTGCCTTCAGTCTCCCAGACGCTCTCTCCAGCATCTCTTCCTGTTGCAGGAGTTGCTCTGCGCGGGTCTCAACTAGATCCGCGGCCATCTTAACCTTCCACCAGTCAATAAACAGAAAGGTTTCTAGCTCAATTTCCATTGGAAGCACGGGTTGCTGCCCAAATAGCAGCTTGTACGGCAACCAAACCATCAATTTCTTCACCAAAATCTGATCTGGGAAAAGAATGACTGGAAGGGTTTCCTGCCACTGCTTGCCATCCTTTCCGCACATCTTCACCATTGCGTCCTTGATTGGCTGGTGACTGCGCTCAATCATCCCTGCCCCTTCTGGATAGTAGTCCGTCACTTGCCCAAACTTTGCTCCAAAACTTTGCACCAACTCCCCCAACTGTCCCCAGAACTCCACACCCCCATCAACTGTTACCAGCCAAAGTGATCCGTAACGCGCAAACCAATCTTCCTCCAGAAACTGACCAACTCTTTCCGCAAAAAGCTTCACCAGCAGTCGCGCTTCCACCAATCCCAACAGATTGTCACACGCAACAAGGAGGTATGCAAACTTACCTGCCTTGATGTCCACAACCTCCAGAGAAACCCGCCCAAACAAGGCGTCCTCTCCAGTGGGGATACCTACTTCACGAGATGACATTGCGCTCCTCTTCTGACACGCTTTGCACAAACGTACCCACTCTCGCACCATTCATACTACCCCCAACCACCAGAACCACCCCCGCACCCACTTCTGTGTTTCAAGCTTGCGGCAATGGCGGAGATTTTCATGCAGACTTCCCAGAATTACCTCCTGATCTGCCCTCAAGGTGCTGACCACAAGTGGTACCGGGGCGCTCTGCCGCCATAGCTGTCCTCCCTGAAGGTAGAAGTTTCTCACTCTCCGCCAAAATCCATCAAACAATCTTGGCTGGCTGGTCATCCGGAAACCAAAGATCCTGCATATAAAAACTGAGGACCACGTACCTCCCAGACTTCTGGAGCAGAAGTTGCACACCTACTTCCACCACCCCTACCTTAACCATTGGGGCCCCCACATCCGATGGTTCCGCCCCTTTGTACCTGTCATCCCACCGGTACCAAGACAGCGCGTCCAGGATTGTGAAGGCCTTTTCTGGAACATGCACCACCCTGAAAGAGAAAAACTGAAGGAATGCAACTCACCTGGTCATAGGCCTGTTTGGCAGCATTGGCCAATTGATCATCCGCGCCAGCGCCTCCCCACCCACCAAAAGCATGAAGTGAATCGCCCATAGCAAATGCTGAAACCTCTGCACAATCTTAGTGACCCCACAAAGTTCCAACTTTGGCTGCAAGTACCGGCTCTTTTTTGGCATAAACGTAACTGACAATCTTTCCCCTCATCCTCCTCAGTCAACACCGCCCCTGCGCCAAGCTTGCTTGAATCCATGGCAATCTTAATTCTTCTGGCATCATAATTCAAGTCCTGCAGTACAATATTGCGCCAAACAATCTTCTTGAGTTTATCAAAGGCAAAGTCACAGTTCAAACCCCAGGTCCATTCTGCGCCCTTACGCATCAATGCCCGCAACGGACTAGCAACCTTGGGAAACCGCTTGATGAACATCCGTACATAGCTACACAATCCCAAGAACTGGAGAATGTGAGATACAGTCTTTGGCATTGGCCACTCAAGGACTTTTTTGCGTTTCTTTTCCGCAATCCCCCTTCCGTCAGAAGCCACCACATGTACTAGAACCTCCAGCATGGGTATGCAGACCACTAAATTTTTCCCTGACACTGTAATCCTTGCTTCTCCAATCCAGAACAAAATCTGCTCCAGCGTTTGTGCATACTCCCAGACAAATCGGCAAATTTCTGGAGGGTCTATAAGCCTTTCCCCTCCGTAATCCGTCTTTGGGCCTTTGATGCCCATGTTGTCAATGAAAATATGCACCCCCTCCAGAAGATTGTCCTTCAGAATCCAGGTCATCTGTGCTTGGTAAACCGCGACCAACTTGGTTGCACCTTGCCGTAGCCGCGTCAGTTGCATCCTACCCAATTGGGTTTCAAAGGCAGTCATTGGACGCAAACTCCAATTGGGTTTGCGCTGATTGTATCCGCTGTGGTGCCCAATATGGGACACCTCTGGACCAGTACGGAAAAAGTAAAATTTTTTATGAACTTTTATATAGCCTCGATTTAGATCCAAAAAAAAAAAAACTTTTTTTGGAATGAATTTTCAGTTCAGTTCCCATTTCTCAGCCTTCCCTTCTCCTAGTTATCTAGGAAGATCTCTCACTGCCTAGCGCCCGGTCCTGTGTTCAAATCCCCCCTCTCTTACCATACTCCTTCCCTTTTGGGCCAAGGACCGGTCGCAAGCAACTTTGCTTGCTGCATACAATGCTCATCACCACCTGCCCCCACCATCATTGTCACCCCAAGTCCCAATTGCAACTTCACCACCATCACCATCACCATCATCCCTCCTGGGACTCTTCCACCTCTGCCTTCTCCCTTCAACATTTTCCAGTGGGATTCCTGGTTGAAAAGTATGGCAAAAAACAGGACCCGTGAACATCATCAACTATTTGCTCTTGCCTCCTTGGCTCAATCAAATTGTGTTAAATCACTCTTGGATCAAGAGATCCAAATCTTACAGATCACCCATGGCTACGGATTCTTCAAGCCACTCTTCTCCAAGCAAATACTCTATCTACCTCCCAATACCGCATCCTTCCCGCCCCAATTAGCCCCGCCTTGGTCCTTCAAGAAACCAATTGGATTGAGGAATGGTCAGATATGTTAACCTTGGATCCTCATTGCTCTTCCTCAAACCCATTGTCACCATACAGACTCTCATCCCAATGGCAATCCCAACAACCTTCATTTGAGAAACAATGTTTTAAAGGTGTCCCGGATTGTTGGCGGAGAGTTTCCTGCGAAATGCTTTTAGACAAGAAATATCAATCCAATCTCTCTCAATCATCCTCAAAGAAAATCATTGTTGGAACCTTTGCTCCACCGCGTTGTTCATCCTCCCCCCAGCTCACCAGTCTCCCGCGCGGCTTGCCCGTTGCCTGCGCGGGTCTCAACTGTCTCCCGGGCCTGTCAGCATGTCCGCGGCACCCTCAATAGCTACTCTCCTGCCTGTGCCCACCATTGGCATGGGCCAGGGTCTTGATTAAACTCTTCTGTTTTTTTTCTGAGTGTTTCTTTGTTTCTTTTTTTCCTTTGTTTTCTCATGACAATCATCCTAAAAAAGAAAAAAAATTTTTTTGCGCTCTATTTGTAAATCTCTCTTTTAAATAGTCTACAGACCTCTTGTCTATAAAAGGAGGGGCTCTCCCCTGCCTTTTTCAAAACATCCATGGGAGTGTGTGCATATGTCCCCCCTTTATCATTGAAATTGAATCCTCATCCTCATCCTGGGTCTATCTATGATTGCCCCCTGATCCATTGATCCTGAGTCTTTGCCCCTCTGTGGCCTGATCCTTATCACCAACCAATAGCCTTGCTGGTTGAAGAGAATTCTGTCTGTTGGAATTCTTGAGTGTGTTATACCACTCCTTGATCCCTTTCTCTGACCATACTGGTCTTGATCCCTCCTTGATCATCTTTCTGGAGCCAATCACGATTGATTGAAGAGGTCTTATTAAGCTTAAGACCTGGAGTGTTATACCTCCCTTATTTTTTTGAAGTTGCATTCTGCCAGCCTACTCTTGAGTTCCTTGAGAAGTGTTGAGGTTATCCTTGCTTCAAATCAGTTACTGTTTGCTTTTAGGGCTTCTTAAACATAGTGCTTTGTCTTGTAAGGCCACACTCAGTTATCTGGTACCCTTCAAGCTCTTGATTGCAGAGAGTTGGGAAGATTCATTGAGAACCTGGATGTTGGTTGGGTTTGAGTTGATCATTCCCAATCTTCTGCTGACAACCAGAGTAACAGCTTGTGGGCATTGTTTACATACAACAGCTTTGTTCTTTGAACTTTAAACAAACTTTAGATTCTTTTTTCCAAGTTTTTCCCACATAATCTTGGCTCAGATAGTGCTTTTCAATTGCTACCAAACTACTATCATCTTTATCCTCTACTACTTGATTCCTCATTTACCAGGTTCTGGACCTTGATCTTGGTTACATTGAAATATTTTTGTAATAATCAGGAGGGCAGCCTAAACAGCACCTTTCCCCTCCACAGAACCGCCATGGCCTAGCACCGTTTGGAGTCTTACATTTGGTCCCCTGGGCCGGGATCAAACCATCAAACTTGGGATTTACAGTCCCAACTTGAAGAATCAACTCTGAAATCAGATCCAATCCTTTTTCTTTCATTCTTTTTTTCTGTCATCATCCAGATCTGATCCGTGGAGGCAACTTGTCCCAGAAGTAAGTCCTCCCAATTGTGCACCATCTAGGCAGGATTCTTGTCATTTTTGTGAAACTCTACCCTTCCCTTGCTTGTGAGCCACCTTGGAACTCTGCTTTTTGGATCCCCTTAGGAACTCTGTCTCCAAAATGGAATCTGTTCCCTCCACCACTGTTTGGGCCAAGATGGTCAAGATCAAACCCCAGAACCAAGAAACTAGGCTTCAATGGAACAAACGTGGAACAATTTTTGGACTCCTATGAAATGGCTGCTGAAGTGGAAGGTGCAAGTGAACATGATATGGCCTATCAGTTACAATTTTTTATCTCCTCTGATGAAGTTATGTAAGTGATCAAATTGTTTGATGGATTCAAAACTCATAACTGGAGGCTCTTGAAGGAGGCTATGTTGACTTATTGGGGGAAAATAGATGTAACTAGTTTTACCTTACAGGACTTGGATGCTCTGGTTTCTCAATGGATCTCCAATGGTGGTGTCTCTTCAGCTTCTGATTATCAGTCTTTTAGAAAGTATTGGGATCCTATTCAGTCTTATCTTATCAGAAACAAGCACATTGACACTGTGGAAAAAACTTGAGTTTGATTTTTCCAATCTTTTTTGCCAGGAGTGCAGGAAAGGATTAGGGATGAATTGGTCAATTCTGGATCCATGATCACCACTAGGGATAATTGATTCAAACTTCCTGTCTTTCTGGTCCTTAGGAATGTGGTGGACAAAGTCATGAAAGGTCAAACTGCTTTAACTTTTGAAAAGCCCAGGATCACTGAACCAGTCTATGATCCTTCCTTCCAAGAATCCAACAAAATCATGAACAAGATGGAAGCCAATTGCAGACCATAATCAAGCCCTCAGGCCAATAAGGATACTGCTACCATAGATGAGATTACTAAGCTACTTCAGGCCTTTGAGAATAAAATAGATCAGAAAATATCCTCTTTAGCTACCCCTAAACCTGCTAATTCTGTTCCTAAATCCACCTTAGTCTGCTATTACTGTCATAGAGAAGGCCATGGTACTGGTAGATGTCCTGAACTCCAGAAGGACAAGGAGGAGAAATTGGTAGAGCAGAAGGGAAATAATTTCTTTCTTCCTAATGGTGCTTTGATCCCTTTTGACTCATCTTGTCCAATTCGTCATGTGGTGGCTTCTTGCCAACCACCAACTCCCAAGAAGGCTTCTCTGGTCTCCTTGGATTTTCAATCATCCTGTGGCACTCTTCAACCTTGGTATCCTCCAGCTATCACTTCTTCCAGCTTCTCTGGTGCTTATCAATTTGATCCAGCTAGGAAACACCATGAGGAACCCAAACCTCATAAGTCTCCTCCTGTTCCATCTTCAATCCTTCAAAAACCTGTCAAACGTCAATCTTTTCCTGAGCCTCCTTCCTCTGATGTGGAAGACATGGAAGTAGAAAGGGAGCCACTCATGGAAACGTTCCAGGAACACTCTGATCCTTCTCCTCCTCTTCAATCTGGTCAACCCCCTCAATCCTCTGATCCTCTTCCAGTACCTGCCTCACCTGATCTTCCTCCCTCCACCCAGCCCAAAGTTTGGTTTGAGAGAGGCATTTCCAAGGAATACCCTAATGCTGTGGAAGGAGTATTAAAGAAAATTTCTGATCTCAAAATAACTGATCTGTCTGTGGCTGAACTGCTGTCTATCTCTCCATCTGTGGCTGAAGGCATGAAGAAATGAGTTTCTTTTCAACGTGTGGAAATTGGTCCAGAAAAATTGAAGGTCTCTTCTGGCACTTTGATGGAGGACTCTGGTGGAACAGATCCCCCTTCAGATGCCAATCTTTATTCCTGCCCTCTTGGATTTTTTCCCTGCTATCTTGGTGAATGTCACACAGTGGTATGTGACGCCATAATAACTGCAAAGTGGACTGGCTTTCATCCAGTCTCATAGCCTTTTGGTTAGGCCTTGCCTCTCAGTTGGTTTGCAGTTGTGCGAGGTATGACAGTGAATTGGCTAAAAAAGTTTCTCTTCTTGTGGATTCAGGTTCTCAGCTCAACTTAATCTCAGATGCTATGGCCTGCAAACTCAAGCTTAGCCCAAGGGTCAGCTTTACTTCTGTGGTTTATGGTATAGGGAATCAGTCATGTGAACTGGTTGGTATTTCTGAGGATGTTCCTGTTCAAATTGGTCAAAATATTGTTGGAACTTGTCACTTCTGGATCACTCGTTTGGAAGGTCCTATGATCTTGGGCTGACTGTTCTTAATGGATTTTGGTGCTACCCTCATTTTTTCTGATCAAGTTGGGAAGAGAATCCTTCTCCCTGATTCTGATGGCAGAAAAATTGAAGTTCTTCTTTGTTCCTTGGATTCTGGTTGTTGGGAACAAGATTTTCCTGATTGTTCTCCCAAAACAGTTCTAAAGGGAAAGCAGAAGGACAACTCTTGTTCCTCTCAGCCTCATTTTTTATTGGATTAGTTGATCCTACTGAAAGTTGTAGTTGCTCTCAGCCTCAGACTTCAACTTAAGGATCAACTTCAACCTCAGAGGCATATTTTTTGTTTTCCTCATCATCTCTTCCTCAGCCAAATAAGATCAAAATCCAAAAACATAAAAAATCCAAAAATTCCAAAAATATTTCTTCTCTCTCTGGGTCTGTTGTTTCTTCTTTTCCTTTTTCCCTTCAGCCTGATCAATTATCCTCTACTCCGGTTTTGAATCTCCGCAATGAGTCTAAACTAGATCCCAATCCCAATTCTTTTCTTGGTGGTTTTGGTATGAAGGAGTATGGTCTTAAGTGGAGGCAATGTTGGGTAGAATTAAGTCCTCCCAATTGTGCATTATCAAGGGCCTCTACTACTGTCATTTTCAAAACTCTACCCTGTGCCACACATGTGAGCAATGCGTTAGCTTTTGGATCCTCTTTTATGGAAAAGGCACCTTTCAAGGACAAGGTGGAACATTGAACTTGGAAGATGTGGGAACTTGGCCTCAGTTTTTGTAGTCAGGTCTCACTGGTCAATGCTTGGAGGAAGAAAGGATTCCTCTCTTTTGACACCAAGTATAAACCAGTTGCAAAAAAGGTTCAACCAGTCAACCAACCAATGCCTCTCAACCTCAACCCTCCTCTTATGCGCCCCCCTCTATCCTGCAATCCTTACTGTGGTTTACCTCAATCTCTTACTGGTCCATTCATCCCCTCTGATCGTGTCACTGAAGAACGTCTGAAAGTGGTCAACTTTGGTCCAGATGGATGGCTTCTTCCTGATGAGTTGAATTTGATCAAAAATTTCTTAGCCCTTAGGGAAAAATCTATTGCATTCTGTGAAGAAGAGAGAGGTCTCTTGAAAGAATCCTATTGCCTCCCTTACGTTATCCCTGTATTAGAACATGATCCCTGGCAAAAGAAGAAGATCCCAATCCCTGCTTCTGAATTTGACAAATTCATAAAGTTGGTCCGCAAACGAGTCCAAACCGGTTTATATGAACAATCAAATTCTAGCTATTCCAGTCCTGTTTTCTGTGTTCTCAAGAGTAATGGTAAACTTAGAATAGTTCATGATCTACAGCCTCTAAATAAGGTTACCGTTAAAGACTCTGGTATTCCCCCTGCTACTGAAGATTTTGTTGAATCCTTCTCTGGGAGAGCTTGCTATGGTCTAGGTGACATTATGGGTGGCTATGACAAACAATCCTTACATCCAATTTCTTGTCCTCTCACTAATTTCAATACTCCTCTTGGTTGTTTCCAACTTACTCGATTACCTCAAGGTGCCACCAATTTGGTTGCAGTCTATCAGGCTCAGATGGTTTGGATCCTCCAGGATGAAAACCCTGATCATGCTGGTATCTTTATTGAAAATGGCAGGATTTAAGGTCAAGTTTCTGATTCTAACAATGAGCTCTTACCCTGGCATTCAGGAATCCATCAATTTATCTGGGAATATGCAACCACTCTGGAAAGGATCCTGTTTCAAATTGAGGAGTCTGGTCTCACTTTCTCTGGATCCAAATTGGCTGCCTGTGTCCCTGATTTGGAAATTGTTGGTCATGTGGTCTGCAAGGAAGGAAGAAGGATGGCTCCATCCAAAGTCAACAAATTCTCTCTTGGCCTACTCCCATCAATCCAACTGAAGTCAGAGGTTTCTTAGGTGTTGTAATCTATGTTTGGATCATTATCCCTTCTCTATCCGAAATTTGCATTCCATTGCGTTGCTTAACCAGGAAGGATGCTGAATGGTTTTGGACCCAAGCTTGTGAACAATCATTTCAGATGCTCAAAAAAATTGTTGGAAAAGACATTGTCTTGAAGAAGATCACTTATGGACCTAGGGCTGGCAAGATCAAGCTGGCTGTGGACTCTAGTTATCAATCTGTTGTGCTTTCCTTACTCAGGAAGATGAAAATGGTTTGGATTGTCCTTCTCTGTATGAATCTCTTCTTTTTTCAGAGGTGGAATCTAGGTACTCCCAGCCAAAACTGGAACTTTGTGGTGTGGCCCAAATGTTGAAGAAGCTCCAAACTGTTCTCTGGGGTCAACACTTTGATTTAAAAGTTGATGCACAATCCATTATCAAAATGATCAATGCCCCCAGTCTTCCAAACGCTCCAATGACTTGTTGGGTGGCTTTCACCCAGTTGTTCTCTTTTGATATTGTTCATAGGCCTGGAAAATCTTTCACCATGCCTGATGGTTTATCTCGACGCCCTCTTGGAGATGAATAATTGGATGTTGGAGTGGATTTTGACAAGGAGGAATCCTTAATTTGTCCTGTCTTCACCTTTTCCTCTCGAGATTATTCTGGCTTCCAACAAGGCTTCTGGCTTAAATTAGAGCAGTATCTCTCCACTCTCAAAAGGCCTCCTGATCTCTCTGCTAAAGATTTTCAATCTCTCAAAAGTAAGTCTTCCAATTTCTTTTTCAAAGGTACTAGGCTTATGAAAAGAGGCAATCCTTGTGCTCTTATTGTTGTCACCATCCCTTCTAAACAAGATTCAATCCTTGAAAGTCTCCATGAAGGCCTTGTTCATCGTGGGGAAACCAAAACTTATTGTCAAATATCCAAACAATTCTGGTGGCCATCCTTGAAGAAATCAGTCTCTCAATGGTGCAAGAGTTGTGAGGTACGTCAGAAACGTGATATTAGGCTCCC
This sequence comes from Puccinia polysora, assembly GCA_025617555.3. Taxonomy (NCBI): domain Eukaryota; kingdom Fungi; phylum Basidiomycota; class Pucciniomycetes; order Pucciniales; family Pucciniaceae; genus Puccinia; species Puccinia polysora. The sequence continues at coordinate 2,912,665 of CM062643.1, read as the reverse complement.
AGCAGAAATTTGTTATCCCACTGGAGAGTCCACTGTCTTTGGAAGGATTGCTATGGATGTGGTTCATATTAAGGCTAGTGGAGCTAAGTACCTCATAGTGGCTAGAGATGATTTTTCTGGATGGTTTGAAGCAAAATTCCTTAAGAACATCAGCTCGGAATCAGTAGCAGCCTTCCTCTATGAGACTTGGAAAATGAATTATGGCTGGCTCAATCTTATTCAACTGATGGTGGCTCTGAGTTTGGCGGCAAACTGGCTGAAAAGATCCAATTTCTTCCTGGTCAACATAGGGTGACCAATCCTTATTATCCTGAAGGTCAAGGCATGGTGGAAAGAGGCCATGCTCCTTTAAAGGCTGCCCTTGTCAAGCTGGCTGGTGAAAGTGGAAAAAATTGTCATAAATTTCTTCCTCTGGTCCTCTTCTCCAATTGAATTTCAACTAAACAAACCACTGGCTACTCACCTTATGAAATTATATTTGGACAAAGGTCTGTTCTTCATCTTGATCTGGAAATGGAATCTTTTTTAGGTATTTATTGGGAAAAGGTTTCTTCCACCACTGATCTATTAGTTGCCAGATCCAGGCAACTGAAGCAAATTAAAGATGTTTGTGACAGAGCTTATCAGAAGATGATGGAGTAAAGAGAAAAATCAGTCCAGTATTAGGAGGATAAGCACTCCAATCAAATCAGGGATCCCTTGAATCCTTGGGATCTAGTCTTAGCTTATAATCAATCCTTGGAAACTCAGTGGGGAAAGCTTTTCTCTAACCCCTGGAATGGTCTTTATCAAGTGGTCTGTCAAGTCAGAGGTGGATCATATGTTTTTGAGGAGCTGGATAGTACTCAGATGGCCAGAAGTTTCTCTGCTTATCAGGTCAAGAAATTTCATTGTTGTGGAGGCAACTTGTTCCAGAAGTAATTCCTCCCAATGGTGCACCACCAGGGGTCAGCTTCTGCATTTTGTTGTGAAACTCTACTGTATGCCACATATGTGAGCACCTGGGACGCCTTCTTCATTCTTTTATCTCATCCACTTCAAGGGTGTTTTCTTTGGATGGATCAAGCTCCCTTTTCAACCACCCTCAAGATCAAATGGGCGTTTTTCTGTTTCAATTCCTCAGTTTTCTTATTTTGTATATATCATCAAAGATACTCAGATGCAGACTAGGAACAGTCTGTAAGTTGGGGAGAGATGTGTTTCCCAATCTGGGCAACCTCTGGACCAATACGGAAAGAGTAAAATTTTTTATGAACTTTTCTATAGCCTCCATTTAGATCTAAAAAAAAAAAAAGAAAAAAAAGAAAAAAAAAATTTTTTTCAGAATGACTTCTCAGTTCAGTTACCATTTCTCAGCCTTCCCTTTTCCTGGTAGTCTAGGAAGATCTCTCACTGCCTAGCGCCCAGTCCTGTGTTCAAATCCCCCCTCTCTTACGGTAATCCTTCCCTTTTGGGCCAAGGACCAGTTGCAAGCAACTTTGCTTGCTGCATCCAATGCTCATCACCACCCGCACCCACCATCATTGTCACCCCAAGTACCAATTGCAACTTCACCACCATCACCATCACCATCATCCCTCCTGGGACTCTTCCACCTCTGCCTTCTCCCTTCAACAGCGTCCTGTGGGATTCCTGGTCAACAAGTATGGCAATGAACAGGACCCATGAACATTGTTGACTATCTGCTCTTGCCTCCTTGGCTCAATCAAATTGTGTCAAATCACTCTTGGATCAAGAGATCCAAATCTTACAGATTGCAGATTGCTATGGATTCTTCAAGCCACTCTTCTCCAAGCAAATACTCTAGCTACCCTCCAATACTGCATCCTTCCCTGCCCCAATTAACCCTGCCTTGGTCTTTCAAGAAACCAATTGCTTCAAGGAATGGTCAGATATGTTAACCTTGGATCCTCATTGCTCTTTCTCAAAACCATCGTCACCTTACAGACACTCATCCAAATGGCAAGCCCAACAACCTTGATTTGAGAAACAATGTTTCAAATGTGTCCCAGATTGTTTGCAGAGAGTTGCCTGGGAAATGCTTTTAGACAAGCAATATCAATCCAATCTCTCTCAATAATCCTCAAAGAAAATCCTTGTTGGAACCTTTGCTCCACCGCGTTGTTCATCCTCCCCCCAGCTCACCGGTCTCCCATGCGGCTTGTCCGTTTCCCGCGCGGGTCTCAACTGTCCCCTGGGCCTGTCAGCCTGTCCGCGGCACCCTCAATAGCTACTCTCCTGCCTGTGACCACCATTGGCATGGGCCAGGGTCTTGATTCAACTCTTCTGTTTTTTTTCTGAGTGCTTGTTTGTTTCTTTTTTTCCCTTTGTTTTATCATGACAATCATCCTAAAAAAAAAAAAAAAAAAAAATTCCCGCTCTATTTGTAAATCTCTCTTGTAAATAGTCTACAGACCTCTTTTCTATAAAAGGAGGGGCTCTTCCCTGCCTTTTAAAAGCATCCATGGGAGTGTGTGCATATGTCCCCCCTTTATCATTGAAATTGAATCCTCATCCTCATCCTGGGTATATCTATGGTTGCCCCCTGATCCATTGATCCTGAGTCTTTGCCCCTCTGTGGCCTGATCCTTATCACCAACCAATAGCCTTGCTTGTTGAAGATAATTCTGTCTGTTGGAATTCTTGAGTGTGTTATACCACTCCTTGATCCCTTTCTCTGACCATACTGGTCTTGATCCCTCCTTGATCATCTTTCTGGAGCCAATCACGATTGATTGAAGAGGTCTTATTAAGCTTAAGACCTGGAGTGTTATACCTCCCTTATTTTTTTGGATTTGCATTCTGACAGCCTTCTCTTGAGTTCCTTGAGAATTTTTGAGGTTATCCTTGCTTCAAATCAGTTACTGTTTGCTTTCAGAGCTTCTTAAACATTGTGCTTTGTCTTGTAAGGCCACCCTCAGTTATCTGGTACCCTTCAAGCACTTGATTGCAGTGAGTTGGGCAGGTTCATTGAGAACCTGGGGGTTGGTTGGGTTTGAGTTGATCATCCCCAATCTTCTGCTGACAACCAGAGTTATTAGCTTGTGGGCATTATTTAAATACAACAGCTTTGTTCTTTGAACTTTAAAAAAACTTTAGATTCTTTTGTCCAAGTTTTTACCACATAATCTTGGCTCAGATAGTGCTGTTCCATTGCTACCAAACTACCATCATCTTTATCCTCTACTACTTGATTCCTCATTTACCAGTTTCTGGACCTTGATCTTGGTTACATTTAAATATTTTTGTAACACTCAGGAGGGCAGCCTAAACAGTACCTTTCCCCTTCACAGAACTGCCATGGCGCAGCACTGTTTGGAGTCTTACACCACCCATCACATTCACCAGCCCATAGCACGCACGGCCTACCATAGATTCCAGAAAATTGTCCATGCGCAGAGGGTTTCCCGCATCTTGGATTGTAAACAAATTTGGCCGCTGAAGATCATGAACAATCTGTAATGACTTCCCATCCTGCTTAACCATTGTGAAGATCAGACTTGAGTAACTTGATGTTGACTGCTTTTAAAGGCCTGTCCCCACATGCTTGCGTACCAGCTCCAAGAAGGTCCCTCAAACCGCCTGCGGAATTGGAATTGGCTTGATCTTTCAAGGTTTGTGCGGAACCATCAGAATCACATAAGGGTTGCCTATCTTGCTCTTTAACAGTCCCCGCTCTTCAGGTCCAAATGAAAGGGCTCTTTCCCAGAGAACAAGTACCAAATTCAGCAAACATCTTCACTCCGCACTTAACCAGCCCAGCATTCAAAAGTTAAGGGCCGCAATCCGCTTCAATCAAGTTACCCATCCTGACACCTTCAGCGGAGATTTCCAAGGGTCCTGCAACCAAGGGATAATTAAGAGTGGTCCGTTCAGATCCTGCGGCATTGATTTGATCTGGGGATGGAACTTTTGCATCACAGGCTTATACTTCCCAACATTGCACTGCGCCATCCGCACGCATCCATTACCATAGGTCCTAGTCAAAACAAAACTGCAGCTTTTGCCTTTGCTCACAAGCGTGGCACAATGATAGTGTTTTCAAAAATTACCTCCCGGAGATGCACACTGAGGAAAGGGACTTACTTCCACCGCTTGCGCGTCCTGGGCTTCCTCCCTACTTCCCACCTGCTCCTCACTGGTTGACCGCCCGCACAAAGATGGAGCCTTCTCCGTGCGGTAACCTCAGACAACTAGTCAAAACCCACCTCCGGACCACCCTTGCAAACCAACTCCGTGCTGGGGTCCTCCTCCTCCTCTCTTGCCAAATCCTGCATGAACCTCCCCAACCCCTGATTGCAGATTTTTGTTTTGAATTGCCAGCCCAACAAATCTTCCACTGTCTACGCTTCCGTCCCCGCCTCTGGATCAAATTTCATTTGCGCTTGGAACCCAAACATGAATGGCTGTCCTAAAATAGCCTCCCTGCAATCAACCAATAGAAAAGAAAGTGGTTTACAGACCCTTGCAACCTCAACCTCTTCCTCCTCCACAACCCCATCCACACAACAAGCTCTGCTGTTAAGCACGCAAAGCCGCATCATGCATTTCCGCCAAAACAATCCCATTACATCCACCAGCCTAGAAAGAAGAAGGTTCACCATGGAACAACTATCCACCAGCGCCCATACCTTCCTTCCAGAAATCTTCATTGGAAGGTAAGCCAGTGGAGTTGAAACCAATTTCATCCCTGCTAGCTTGCGCTCTGCGTCATCCCAAGCCTAGTTCAGCCATTGCACAATTGGAGGGATCCTATTGTGTCCTCAATCCTTCAGCCCTTGAACCATCTCATCTAAAACTACTGGAAACACCGCCACCAACTACTTCAAGGTCAAGGGAATAGTTGTATCATTCCCCATCACCCTGCGCACAATTTCTACTGCCTTCTTCTTCCCTGCTGGATTTTCCGGCCTTACATCCGTTTCCAGAATGGGCGCTGTAAGACTCCAAACGGTGCTAGGCCGTGGCAGTTCTGTGGAGGGGAAAGGTACTGTTTAGGCTGCCCTCCTGAGTGTTACAAAAATATTTAGATGTAACAAAGATCAAGGTCCAGAACCTGGTAAATAAGGAATCAAGGAGTAGAGGATAAAGATGATAATAGTTTGGTAGCAATGGAACAGCACTATCTGAGACAAGATTATTCAGGGAAAAACTTGAACAAAAGAAGTTAAAGTCTGCTTAGAGTTCAAAGAACAAAAGCTGTGGTATGTAAACAACGCCCACAAGCTAATAACTCTGGTCGTCAGCAGAAGATTGGGGATGATCAACTCAAACCCAACCAACCTCCAGGTTCTCAATGAACCTGCCCAACTCTCCGCAATCAAGCGCTTGAAGGGTACCAGATAACTGAGGGTGGCTGCACAAGACAAAGCACAATGTTTAAGAAGCTCTAAAAGCAAACAGTAACTGATTTGAAGAAAGGGTAACCTCAACACTTCTCAAGGGACTCAAGAGTAGGCTGGCAGAATGCAACTCCAAAGAAAATAAAGGGAGGTATAACACTAAAGGTCTTAAGCTTAATAAGACCTCTTCAATCAATTGTGATTGGCTCCAGAAAGGTGATCAGGGATCAGGACCAGTATGGTCAGGGAAAGGGATCAAGGAGTGGTATAACACACTCAAAAATTCCAACAGACAGAATTTTCTTCAACCAGCAAGGCTATTGGTTGTTGATAAGGATCAGGCCACAGAGGGGCAAAGACTCAGGGTCAAAAATGGATCAGAGGGCAATCAGAGATATACCCAGGATAAGGATCAGGATCTAATTTCATGATAATGAGGGGGACATAAGCACACACTCCCATGGATGATTTTTTGGAAAAGGAAGGGGAGAGCCCCTCCTTTTATAGAAAAGAGGTCTGTAGACTATTTACAAGAGAGATTTACAAATTGAGCGGATTTTTTTTTTTTTTTTTGAGGATGATGTCATGAGAAAACAAAGAAAAAAAAAAGAAACAAAAAAACACTCAGAGAAAAACAGAAGAGTTGAATCAAGACCCTGGCCCATGCCAATGGTGGGCACGGGCAGGAGAGTAGCTATTGAGGGGCCTGCGGACATGCTGATGGGCCCGGGAGACAGTTGAGATCCGCGCGGGAGACGGGTAAGCTGGAGGCGGAAAGGATGAGGTAGACGGGTGCTTGAGATGACCGGATGAGGTAGACGGGCGCTTGAGACGGCCGAGTTGTTGGTTGTTGGTCGTTGTCGCGGGAGGGTGATCTGAGATGAACTGATGGCTTGCAAGTATCAACTGGGTGGATCAATTGTTGAGTTCTCTCTGGTGATCCGAGATCCTTTGGGAAATCAGAGGATCAAGTTGGAAGGTATTCTGATTGGTGGTTGTTGGGTTGGCTTCATCCTTGAGTTGGATTGATGGGGTAGGACTGTGGCTCCAATTGGAGAGGGATTTGATAAATACCCAATTGGGTTCAATCTTGTAGGCCAAATAAGCGGATTTCATGCTAAGATCCTTGGGGCTGATGATTGGATGAGGTATGATGGGCGGGTCGAAGGCATCCTGAGGGACGGTGGTGGTGTTGTTGAAGTGATAGTTGGGTGGGTTTGGATTGAGATCGGGATGGAGGATCGGATGAGATTGGAGAGTGGTGGTTCCGAGTTTGAGGGTAGGGTTGAGGTTGTTGTTGGAAGCTGAGTTGGGATAGATAAATTTCCTGGACGTGGGGGGTGCTGATGGCAATGATGATGATGATGATGATGGATGGTTTTTTTTTTTTTTTTTTTTTTTTTTTTTTTTTTTTTTTGATAATGATGCCTATGAATGATGATAAGGAAAAATCATAAAAAAATTGAAGTCTCCGCACTGGCCAGGATGTCCAGGATGGGGCACCACATCTCTCCCCAACTTACAGAATGTCCCTAGTCTGCACCCAAGTTTGATGCCATGAAAAGAGAAAGGAAAGAAAGATGATTGAAACACAGGAATGGCCATTTTGATCTTGAGAGTGATTGAAAAAGAATATTTCAATCCATCCAAAGGAAAATCCTAGAAGTGGCTGAGATAAAATGAAGAAGGCGTCCCAGGTGCTCACATGCGTGGCATGGAGTAGAGTTTCACAACAAAACGCAGCAGATGACCCTGGTGGTGCACAATTGGGAGGACTTACTTTTGGAACAAGTTGCCTCCACACGAATGAAATTTCATGACCTGATCATCAGAGAACCTTCTGGCCATCTGAGTACCATCCAGTTCCTCCAAAACATATGATCCACCTCTAACTTGACGGACCACTTGGTAAGGACCATTCCAGTGGTTAGAGAAAAGCTTTCCCCACTGAGTTTCCAAGGAACAATCATAAGCTAAGACTAGATTCCCAGGGTTCAAGGGATCCCTGATTTGCTTTGAATGCTTGTCTTCCCAATACTGAACTGATTTTTCCCTAGACTCAATCATCTTCTGATAATATTCACTACGTACATCTTCACTCCTTTCCAGCTGCTTGGATCTAGCAACTAATAGATCAGTGGTGGAAGAAACCTTTTCCCAAGAAATACCTAAGAAAGATTCCATTTCCAGATCCAGGGGAAGGACAGCCCTTTGACCAAAAATGATTTTGTAAGGTGAGTAGCCAGTGGTTTGTTTAGTTGAAATTTGATCAGAGAAGAGGACCAGGGGGAGGAATTTGCAACAATTCTTGCCACTTTCACCAGCCAGTTTGACAAGAGCAGCCTTCAAGGAAGCATGGCCTCTTTCCACCATGCCTTGGCCTTCAGGATAATAAGGAGTGGTCACCCTATGTTGAACAGGAAGTGATTGGATCATATCAGCCAGTTTACCACCAAACTCAGAGCCGCAATCAGTCAAATAAGATCGTGCCAAGCCATAACGCATTGTCCAAGTCTCATAAAGGAAAGCTGCTACTGATTCAGAGCTGAGGTTCTTAAGAAAATTTGTTTCAACCCATCCAGAAAAATCATCTCTAGCCACAATGAGGTACTTAGCTCCACCAGCCTTAATGTGAACCACATCCATAGCAATCCTCCCAAAGACAGTGGACTCTCCAGTGGGGTAACAAATTTTGGCTGGGCGCCTAAGATCACGTTTCTGGCACACTTCACAACTCTTGCACCATTGAGAGACTGATTTATTCAGAGATGGCCACCAGAATTGTTTGGATATTTGTCAATAAGTTTTGTTTTTCCCACAATGACCAAGGCCTTCATGGAGACTTTCCAGGATTGAATCTTGTTTAGAAGGGATAGTGACCACAATAAGGGCACAAGGATTCCCTCTTTTCATAAGCCTAGTGCCTTGAACAAAGAAGTTGGAGGACTTCCTCTTGAGAGATTGAAAATCTTTAGCAGAGATATCAGGAGGCCTTTGGAGGGTGGAAAGGTACTGCTCTACTTTAAGCCAGAACCCTTGTTGGAAGCCAGAATAATTTTGGGAGGAAAAGGTGAAGACAGGGAAAATCAAAGGCTCCTCCTCTTCAAAATCCACTCCAACATCTGATTCTTCATCTCCAAGAGGGCGTCGAGATAAACCATCAGGCATGGTGAAAGATTTTCCAGGCCTGTGAACAATATCAAAAGAGAACAACTGGACGAAAGCCACCCAACAAGTCATTGGAGAATTTGGAAGGCTGGGGGAATTGATCATTTCAATAATGGAGTGTGCATCAACTTGTAGCTCAAAGTGTTGACCCCAAAGGACAGTCTGGAGCTTCTTCAACATTTGGGCCACACCGCAAAGTTCCAGTTTTGGCTGGGAGTACCTGGATTCCACATCTGAGAAAAGAAGATATTCATACAGAGCAGGAAAATACAAACCATTTTCATATTCCTGAGTAAGGACAGCCCCAACAGATTGTTAACTAGAGTCCACTGCCATCTTGATCTTGCCAGCTCCAGGTCCATAAGTGATCTTTTTCAAAACAATGTCTTTCCCAACAATTGTTTTGAGTATCTGGAATGATTGTTTGCAATCTTGGGTCCAAATCCATTCAGCTTCCTTTCTGGTTAGACGACGCAAGGGTGCACAGATTTTGGATAGTGAGGGAATGAAGATCCTGACATAAGTTACAACACCTAGGAAACCTCTATCTTCCGTTGGATTTATTGGAGTAGGCCAGGAGATGATTTTGTTGACTTTAGAGGGTGCCATCCTTCTTCCTTCCTTGCAGACTATATGACCAACAATTTCCAAGGCAGGGACACAGGTGGCAAGTTTTGATTCAGAGACAGTAAGGCATGATTCCTTGATTCAAAACAAAATTCTTTCCAAGATAGTAGCATACTCCCAGATAAATCGTTGGATTCCTGAGTGCCAAGGTAAGAGCTCATTATCATAGTCAGAAACTGGACCTTTAATCCCACCATCATCAATAAAGATACCCGCATGATACGGTATTTTGTCCTGGAGGATCCACATCATCTGAGCCTGATAGACTGCAACGGAGTTGGTGGCACCTTGAGGCAATCGAGTCAGTTGAAATCAACCAAGGGGAGTATCAAAAGTAGTGAGGGGACAAGAAATAGGATGCAAGGATTGTCTGTCATAGCCGCCCATAATGTCACCTAGACCATAGCAAGCTCTCCCAGAGAAGGATTCAACAAATTCTTCAGTAGCAGGAGGGATACCAGAGTCTTTAATAGTAACCTTATTTAGAGGCTGGAGATCATGAACTATTCTAAGTTTACCATTACTTTTCAGGACACAGAAAACAGAACTGGAATAGCTAGAAGTTGATTGTTTGTATAAACAGGTTCGGACTTGTTTGCGGACCAACTTGATGAATTTGTTGACTTTAGCAGCAGGAATAGGGATCTTCTTCTTTTGCCAAGGATCATGTTTGACTACAGGGATGATGTAAGGCAGAACATAGGATTCTTTCAAGAGACCTCTCTCTTCTTCACAGAATGCAATAGATTTTTCCCTTAGAGACAAGATATTTTTGATCAAATTTAACTCATCAGGAAGAAGCCATCCATCTGGACCAAAGTTGACCACTTCCAGACGTTCTTCAGTGACCCAACCAGAGGGAATGAATGGACCAGTGAGGGATTGGGATAGACCACAGTAAGGATTGCGGGATAGAGGAGGACGCATAAGGGGAGGATTGAGGTTGAGAGGCATTGGTTGGTTGACTGGCTGGACCTTCTTTGCAACTGGTTTGTACTTAGTGGCAAAGGAGAGGAATCCTTTCTTCCTCCAAGCATTGACCAGTGAGACCTGACTACAAAAACTGAGACCATGTTCCAACATCTTCCAAGTTCAATGTTCTGCTGCGTCCTTGAAAGGTGCCTTCTCCATAGAAGAGGATCCAAAGGATAACACATTGCTCACATGTGTGACACAGGGTAGAGTTTCAAAAATGACAGTAGTAGAAGCCCCTGGTGGTGCACAATTGTGAGGACTTACTTCTACCCCAAATTGCCTCCACCTAAGACCATACTCCTTCATACCAAAGCCACCAAGAAAAGAATCAAGATTGAGATCTAGTTTAGACTCATTGCAGAGGTTTGAAACCGGAATAGACAATGAGTGATCAGGCTGAAAAGAAAAAGGAAAAGAAGATACAACAGATCCAGACAGAGAAGAAATATTTTTGGATTTTTCAGATTTTTCATGTGTTTGATTTTTGATCTTATTTGGATGAGAAGGAAATGATGAGGAAAAAGAAAGATATGCCTCTGAGGTGGGAGTTGGTCCATGAGTTGAAGTCTGAGGCTGAGAAGAACTACAACTATCAGTAGGGCCAACTATTCTGCTAAAAAATGAGGAAGAGAGGAATGAGAGTTTTCTTTCTGCTTTCCCTTCAGGACAGATTTGGGAGGATGACCAGGGAAGTCTCTTTCCCAACAACCAGAATCCAGAGAACAAAGAGGAACTTCAATCTTTCTGCAATAAGCATCAGGGAGGAGAATTCTCTCCCCAACTTGATCAGAAAACATCAGGGTAGCACCAAAGTCCATTAAGAAAGGCCTTCCCAAAATAATGGGACCATCCAGACAAGTGATCCAGAAGTGACAGGCGCCAACAATATTTCGACCAATCCAAACAGGGATATCCTCAGCAATACCAACCAGCTCACAGGACTGGTTCCCTATTCCATACACAGCAGAGTTGAAACTGACCCTTGGGCTAAGTTTCAGCTTGCAGACCATGGAGTCCAAAATCAAGTTGCGCTGAGAACCCAAATCCACAAGGAGAGAAACCGTTTTAGTTAAATCACCAAGATAACATGGGAGAAAGCCAAGAGTACAGGAATATAGGTTGGCATCTGAAGAGGGATCTGTTCCACCAGAATCCTCCATCAGAGTACCAGAGGAGACCTTTAATTTGTCCGGACCAATCTCCACACGTCAACAAGAAACCCATTTCTTCATCCCGTCAGCCACAGATGGAGAGATTGACAGGAGTTCAGCCACAGATAGATCAGGAATTTTAAGATCAGAAATTTTCTTTAATACTCCTTCCACAGCATTAGGGTAGTCCTTGGAGATGCCCCTCTCAAACCAAACTTTGGGCTGGGTGGAGGGAGGAAGATCAGGTGAAATAGGTGCTGGAAGAGGATCTGAAGGTTGGACAGGTTGAAGAGGGGGAAGATCAGAGTTGTCCTGGGACCTTTCCATAAGTGGTTCCCTTTCTGCTTCCATGTCTTGAAAATCAGAGGAAGGAGGCTCAGGTGAAGATTGACGTTTAATGGGTTTTTGCAGAATTGAGGATGGAACAGGAGGAGACTTATGAGGTTTTGGTTCCTCATGGCGTTTCCTAGCTGGATCAGATTGATAGGTGCCAGGGAAGCTGGAAGAAGTGATAGCTGGAGGATACCAAGGTTTCAGAGTTCCACAGGATGATTGAAAATCCACAGAGACCAAGGATGCCTTCTTGGGAGTGGCCACCACATGTTGGATTGGACAAGATGAATTGAAAGGGATCAAAGCACCATTAGGAAGGAAGAAATTATTTCCCTTCTGCTCTACTAACCTCTTCTCCTTGTCATTCTGGAGTTCAGGACATGTACCAGTACCATGGCCTTCCCTATGGCAATAATAACAGACTAGAGTAGATTTAGGAACAGAATTAGCAGGTTTAGGAGTGGCTAAAGACGATATTTTATGATCTATTTTATTCTCAAATGCCTGAAGTAATTTAGTGATCTCATCTATAGTAGCAGATTCCTTATTGGCCTGGGGATTCAATTTGGGTCTACAATTCGCTTCCATCTTGTTCATGATTTTGTTGGATTCTTGGAAGGAGGGAGCGGGGACTGGTTCAGCAATTCTGGTCTGTTCAAAAGTGAGGGCAGTTTGAACTTTCATGAACTTGTCCACTGCTCCCCTCAAAACCAGAAAAGCAGGAAGTTTGAATCAATTATCCCTAGTAGTGATCATGGATCCTGATTTGACCAGTTCATCCCTAATTCTTTCCTGGACTCTTGATGAAAAGGATTGGAAAAATCGGACTTGAATCTTGTCCACAGTGTTGATGTGATTGTTTCTGATGAGGTAAGATTGGATAGGATCGCAAGATTTTCTGAAAGACCAATAATCTGAAGCTGAAGAGACACCACCATTGGAGATCCATTGAGAAACCAGGGCATCCAAGTCTTGCAAAGTAAATCTGGCTACATCTATTTTTCCCCAATAGGCCAACATAGCCTCCTTCAGGAGCCTCCAGTTATGAGTTTTGAATCCATTGAACGATTTGATAAACTCCATAACTTTGTCAGAAGAGATAAAAAATTGTAGGTGATAAGCCATATCATGTTCACTGGCACCATCCAATTCAGCAGCGATCTCATAGGAGTCCAGGAATCGTTCAACATTGGTCCCATTGAAGCCTAAGTTTTTGTTCTGAGGTTTGATTTTGACCATCTTGGCCCAAACAGATGAAGAGGATCCAGCAGATTCCATGTTGAAGGGTTCCTAAGAGATCCAAACAAGCAGAGTTCCAAGGTGGCTCACAAGTGTGGCAAGAGTAGAGTTTCACAAAAACAACAAGGATCTTGCCCAGATGGTTCACAATTGGGAGGACTTACTTCTGGACCAAGTTGCCTCCATGGATCAGATCTGAAAAAAGAACAAACAAAAAAAAGAAAGAAAAGGAAAAAAATCAGATTGGATTTTGGAGTTGATTCTTCAAGTTAGGACTGTAAATCCCAAGGTTGCTGGTTTGATCCCAGCCCGGGGGACCAAATGTAAGACTCCAAATGGTGCTAGGCCGTGGCAGTTCTGTGGAGGGGAAAGGTGCTGTTTAGGCTGCCCTCCTGAGTGTTACAAAAATATTTAGATGTAACCAAGATCAAGGTCCAGAACCTGGTAAATGAGGAATCAAGGAGTAGAGGATAAAGATGATAATAGTTTAGTAGCAATGGAACAGCACTATCTGAGACAAGATTATTCAGGGAAAAACTTGAACAAAAGAAGTTAAAGTCTGCTTAGAGTTCAAAGAACAAAAGCTGTTGTATGTAAACAACACCCACAAGCTAATAACTCTGGTTGTCAGCGGAAGATTGGGGATGATCAACTCAAACCCAACCAACCTCCAGGTTCTCAATGAACCTGCCCAACTCTCTGCAATCAAGCGCTTGAATGGTACCAGATAACTGAGGGTGGCTGTACAAGACAAAGCACAATGTTTAAGAAGATCTAAAAGCAAACAGTAACTGATTTGAAGCAAGGGTAACCTCAACACTTCTCAAGGGACTCAAGAGTAGGCTGGCAGAATGCAACTCCAAAGAAAATAAAGGGAGTTATAACACTAAAGGTCTTAAGCTTAATAAGACCTCTTCAATCAATTGTGATTGGCTCCAGAAAGGTGATCAGGGATCAGGACCAGTATGGTCAGGGAAAGGGATCAAGGAGTGGTATAACACACTCAAAAATTCCAAAAGACAGAATTTTCTTCAACCAGAAAGGCTATTGGTTGTTGATAAGGATCAGGCCACAGAGGGGCAAAGACTCAGGGTTAAAAATGGATCAGGGGGGAAATCAGAGATATACCCAGGATAAGGATCAGGATCTAATTTCACAATAATGGGGGGGACATAAGCACACACTCCCATGGATGATTTTTTTGAAAAGGAAGGGGAGAGCCCCTCCTTTTATAGAAAAGAGGTCTGTAGACTATTTACAAGAGAGATTTACAAATTGAGCCGAATTTTTTATTTTTATTTTTTTTTTGAGGATGATGTCATGAGAAAAAAAAGAAAAAAAAAGAAACATAAAACACTCAGAAAAAAGTAGAAGAGTTGAATCAACACCCTGGCCCATGCCAATGGTGGGCACGGGCAGGAGAGTAGCTATTGAGGGGCCCGCAGAAATGCTGATGGGCCCGGGAGACAGTTGAGACCCGCGCAGGCAACGGACAAGCCGCGGGGGAGACCGGTGAGCTGGAGGCGGAAAGGATGAGGTAGACGGGCGCTTGAGATGGCCGGATGAGGTAGACGGGCGCTTGAGACGGCCAGATGAGGTAGACGGGCGCTTGAGACGGCTGAGTTGTTGGTCTTTGGTTGTTGTTGCGGGAGGGTGATCTGAGATGAACTGATGGCTAGCAAGTATCAACCGGGTTGATCAATTGTTGAGTTCTCTCTGGTGATCCGAGATCCTTTGGGCAATGAGAGCATTGAGTTGGAAGGTATTCTGATTGGTTATTGTTGGATTGGCTTCATCCTTGAGTTGGATCAATGGGGTAGGACTGTGGCTCTCATTGGAGAGGGATTTGATAAATAACCAATTGGGTTCAATCTTGTAGGCCAAATAACCGGATTTCATCCTAAGCTCCTTGGGGCTGAGGATTGGATGAGGGATGATGGACAGTTTGAAGGCATCCTGAGGGACGGTGGTGGTGTTGTTGAAGTGATAGTTGGGTGGGTTTGGATTGATATTGGGATGGAGGATTGGATGAGATTGGAGAGTGGTGGTTGCGAGTTTGAGGGTAGGGTTGAGGTTGTTGTTGGAAGATGAGTTGGGATAGATGAATTTCCTGGACGTGGGGGGTGATGATGGCAATGATGATGATGATGATGATGATGATGATGATGATGATGATGATGATGATGATGATGATGATGATGATGATGATGATGATGATGATGATGGATGGTTTTTTTTTTTTTTTTTTTTTTTTTTTTTTTGATAATGATGCCTATGAATGATGATAAGGAAAAAATCATAAAAAAATTAAAGTCTCCGCACTGGCCAGGGTGTCCAGGATGGGGGCACCACAGCGCAAGTGGTTTTGGAGCTGCTTGGTGGTACCTGTTACTTGGCATCCACATCGATCCTTTTCCACCACCACCAACTCCTCCATTGCTAACACCTTCACTTCCGCTTCCACGCGCAGTGGTTGCCATACCCCAGGACCAGTGACAATCCCCAGCAAAGCTTGAGCAGTTACCCCCGGTTCCTGTCCTTTTTGCACGCACTGGCTCCATGAAAGTCAGATTCCCAGGTTTGGAGTAGATCTGCTTGCCTGTCCGGAACATGAATCCCATTCCCATTGGTCAAACAAATCCCACCTTGAGATCGTTTGTCATGTTATTGAACCCCAACCGCCAATGTCCCTTGTCTTGCAGTAATTTCATAACCGCAACGTGGGCGGATTTTGACGGCGGAAGCGGTCACCCAAGGTGAGGAGGCGGATTGCGCAGCCCAGACAACATTTGACTCAGAAACATCTGTAAATCATTCATCAATTCCATCATCTTGCTAACCTCCAGGCTTGTTGTTGGTGGTGTTGCCTGAGTGTGTT